>VXAK01005839.1:0-14925 GCA_013399435.1 Arenaria interpres | reverse complement strand
TTGTGATGGCCATGGTGGCCAAGGCTGGGCAGGAGCTGGGGGAGGGGGGGCAAAACAGGGGGAGGACACCGCCACAATACTAAGTATCAATGTTGAGTCAATTAATGAAGTATTTGTAAGTCCCTGAATATATGGCCAATATTAGTGATCTCCTTATATTTTTAAGCAGAAGACAAAACATTTTCTATTTTGTGAACCTTGAATTGTAAAATATCAGGCTCATAAATTCCTTAGCAAAAAAAAAAAAAGTGACAAATGATTTTATCGTTGATTCAAATTGAAGAAGTAGAGGAAAAACTGCCACAATTTAACTCACTTCTCTAAAATCTACATTCAGGTCTCTAGTAATCTAAAATTGCTAGGAAAAACTCCATCAATCAAAGGTCAGCCTGCCAGTTCGGAAAAAAAAAAGAAAACATTAGGAAGGAAACAATTCAGAAGATTTAATGGTATCTTAAGGTCCGAATAATAACTTCAACAAATAAAAAAGGAAGTTTCACTTATAAATATTCATCTCTCTGCAGCTTCCTTGCCTTTGCTATCAGCATTTCTATCCACAAGGAAAACAAGACTATAGTTTCTCCAGAAGAAAATGTGTAAGACCAAACTTAAGTTCAAGATGTGGAAAATAAAACATTTTCTATGCTATCATCTAATTGATAGTGTTTGGTAGTTTAGAGAGAGAGATGTGGGGATATACCACAGGTGCTTGATGCTGTGGCAAGAAGACTTCTGAATTCCCACTGACAATGTCATTTTCTTTCAGGAATACTGAAAGTCTCATTGGGCACAGTAGGCTCCATGGGGTACTTGTCACTCTTGTGCTATAGTGCATTTCAAGCTTCAGATGTCTGTATTTTCCATATTAGTAGTTTTCTATATAGAAAGGAGGTTACTGTATTAGTTAGGCTACAGTCTGGCAACCCCCTAAGGTTTAGTCCAAGGGGGAAGAACTTGGCCTTGAGGCTACGCTCTGATGTTTATATCAAAGTGATGTTGACACAAAACGAGAGCAAAAGGCAAGAAATTTACAAACAAATAGCTGCTTTGAAAGCAGCTTGTTTTGAATCCTGATGTCTTTGTTCTACTCTGTTCAGCAAGCTGGCAATTTGACATAGGGGGCGTTGCCTGGTATGTCTTATTCTTGGTACTTGTACACAGAAGAGGACAGTAACTTGTCTTTGACTACATCTACATCTCTACTGACAGTTTAAGCCATATTGCAAACATTCAATATCCTAGCAACATTTTAATTCCAAAATGCTCTCTCCAAAATTCCTATTAGTCTGGTCTTTTAAACATCATTACTAAGTTCATCCAAATAACAAGAAAGTAGAGATATAAACACAGACTTTTTGCTTAGCTCTCTCCCATCTTCAACTTTCCAGTAATTAGTCATAGATTTAAAAGCAAAATAAAATCATGCAATTCCTGCATGTAGAATATTTTGCATGTTATAAATAGCATATTTTAATCGTATTAAAATATTAATTTTTATTTTAGTTTTATGGGTTTTTATGTTATTATAATGTATTTTTTAATTTAATCTAACCTCTTAGAGCCTTGTTTTGAAAAAATATTAAATTGATATGTTTCTAAGAAGATGTTCTTGAAAGTAGGGTGTTTTACTGCTAATGTCTGCCAGAACAATATCTAATAACATTCAAAGAGGTTACAGATGAGCAACAGGAAAATTGTTGCTTCCTGAGACAGAAATAAATTGACTTTGACCTCTCGTAACTCACCTCTGTAGATATGAACAAGCAGAAGAATAGGCATGGATTTGCTCTCAGTGTTTCCTTTAGGAAAATATAGAATTGATCATAAAGCTGTTCTTACACACACACTGTTTATCTCTCTTTCCAGTTCAGCACTGTCTAGTAGAACTGGCTTTTCTAAGCCAAGCTTATGTTCTTTCCAAATAATTCACATTTACTAATTATCATAGCAAAGTGAAATACAGTGTGTGAACAATATTAAAATATGTATATCAATAAATACTTAAAGGTATACTTTTATATCTTTGTAGTCATATATATCTACACAGTTTAAGCAAATTGAACATGTGCAAGGCCATGGGATCAGCTAAGATGTCTCTGAAGGTGTTGAGGAGGTTGAGGAAGGAGTCGTGTGTCTACTCCTTGCATCTTTGACAGGTCATGGCAATCAGAGGACCTTCCCAATGACTGAAAAAAGGCAACATGTCAAGGACTCTGTTAAAGTCAATGTATACAACATACACTTTTCTCCCCTTCAGAGGGAATCTGAAGAACCTCATCATAAAAGACAAAAAAATTTGTCTAATATGATTTATTCTTGGTAATTCCTTGATCTCTGTTCCCAACTACAGTCTTGTTCTTCATGCACCTGGACAGGACTTCCAGGTGGATTTTATCCATAACTTTTCCAGAGACCTTGTTTAGGCTGATGAGTCTGTAGCGCTCCAAATAGTTCTTCCTGCTGTTCTCAAAGGTGGACATGGCATTGCCTTTTTCCAGTCACTGGGAAGCTCCTCCCACAATCTATATCACTGGATACTCTCCAAACACAACTTAACAAGGTTCTAAGATGTCTGTTTTAGGTTGACCCTGCTTTCAGCAGGGTTTTGGACTAGATGACCTGACTAGATGACAGATTCCAATCTGTTGCTCTGTGCTTGTATTATCTCCTGCACTAGAACAATACCAAAAAACGCCTAATACCTCCGCCCCCTACTTTCCATGGGACAGGCCCAACAGGCAGACAGGATGCATGATACTATCTATCATCTCTCCACCTGGCTGAACACAGTAACTCAAGGGATAGGGGACAATGGCAACAAGTTTCTGCCTGGCACAGTGTGTGTGTATCCTTTGCAATTAGCCCACTTTCCCAGGTGCCCTTGCATACTAGGTATGAAGCTGTGCAAGTGGAACTGAACAATAATGAGGAAGATGATTCATCTAACTTGGAGATATCACCGAGGTTAAGTTGACCTATGCCCTCTATCAAAACTTCTTCCATAAAGAAAAAATGACAGGTCATTGTCATAGGAGACTCTCTCCTGACGGAAACAGAAGGCCCAATATGCAGACTCAACCCATTTCTCCAGAAAGTATGCTGCTCCCTAGGGACAGGGTTAGAGCTTACTGCCCTGGTATTGACCACAGACTGCTACCTGTTACTGATTCTTCAGGTAGGCAGAGATGAACAGGATAAGGTTCAATAAGGCCAAGTGCCAGGTCCTGCACTGGGATCACAACAACCTCATGCAGCGCTAAAGGCTTGGGAAAGAATGGCTGGAGAGCTGCCTGGCACAAAATGATCTNAGAGGGGTGGGTGTTGGCCTCTTCTCCCATGTCACAGGGAAGTGGACAAGTGGAAATGTCACAGGACAAGTGGAAATGGCCTCAAGTTGTGCCAGGGGAGGTTCAGATTGGATATGAGGAAAAATTTTTACACTGAAAGGGTTATTAAGCATTGGAATGGGCTGCCCAGGGAGGTGGCTGAGGCACCATCCCTGGAGGTATTCAAAAGACGGGTTGACATAGTGCTTAGGGACATGGTTTAGTGATTTTTTTTGTCAGAGTTAGGTTGATGGTTGGACTAGATGATCTTAAAGGTCCCTTCCAACCTCGACAATTCTATGATTCTATGACTCTCTGATTCTATGATTCTATGATTAGTAGGAAGAGTCCGCAACAGGAATACATATATCTTTGTGACTTAAAATGTCCTATTTATATAGTTAAAAAATCTATTTTCAGACAATAAATTCTTTGGGTAACAACTGACAATTTGAATGTAGAAGTGTAACTATGAGTGTTGAAATGATTTTCCTTTCTTGTGTAACATGACCTCATGATAATCTTTGTTTTTCAAAAGATGGGCAATAAGGGCTTAAAATAAGCATTCTTGAGCCAAGGTAATCACTCCAGCTAGTAGAATTCACAACAGGGGCCTTTAAGTTTCAAAGAACTCATCTAAGCTACTTTACAAAAACAAAAATTCTGCCTAAACCTTGGACTGGAAAGTGCTTTTATAGTTTCAAAATAACGAGTTCTTTCTCCAGAAGCTGCTCATGATGCTTGTCTTTAAATGAGATTCTAATCATTGCTTCAATATGTAGAAAACTTTCTTGTGAGATTTTGTCACTACCCAAAGCTTGAATGATTTCCTCTGACAAAATGGGGAAGGAATTTTCCTTTACTAAGTCTCTCTGTGCCAGTTTCCTGACTATTATAGAATCATAGGATAGTTTGGGTTGGAAGGCACCCTTAAAAGGTCACTTATTCCAAGAACTAAACAGTACTGGTCCCATTATGGACCCCTGAGGGACACTACTTGTCATCAGTCTCTATGTGGATATTCAGCCACTGACCACTACCCTCTGGATGCAACCATCCAACCAGTTCCTCATCTATCAAACAGTCCACCCGTCAAATCCCTATTTGATCAGTTTAGAGGGAAGGGTGTTGTGGGGAACCATGTCAAAGGCCTAACAGAAATCCAAGTAGATGGCATCTGTAGCTCTTCCCTTGTCCACTGATGCAGTCACTCCTTCAAAAAGCATTAAGTCTTTACTAGAAAAAATTTAAACCCAGGCAACAAAGACTTAGAATATCTAGACTTTAAGCTAAAAATGTAGTTAGTAACCTCTGTCTTACTTGCAATTCTAGTCGTGAATATTTCAATGGCACTGCTTCAACAAAATACAATTCTCTTCATAGATGTTTCCTTGGGATTATCATAACAACTATTATTAGTTGAGCACTGTCCCTGAATATCAATAGTTCCTCACTGCCAGTATCCATACCATCAATTATCTGTGTTACACTCACATAAAGAACAAAACAGGTTAGATGGCTACAGTGTTAAAAATTCAGCTCAGTTGAATTTCAAAGGTAATGCTGAATGAGACTGAAAGGAATAATTGATTTGATGATCCAAATCCAGGGCCATATTTAAGGGTCAGGCATGGATTTTCCCATATGCCAACACAAAAGCTAAAAGTAAAATAAGCTGCTTCTAGTTTCCTCATGCCATTCTCAGCTCAGTGTTGTGCTGGCATTCTGGGTGATTTACATTTTGCTTAGTATAAACCAAAGTCCAGTTTAATTTTTCCCTGGACCTAGAAGTTTTTGAGACATGATTTATCCTCTGGCTTTCTCTTCAGGCAGCACAGTGATACCTCTCTGTTGGGCATAGTTGAACCACTCACCTAAAGCAATGACAACATGTCTGATAATACCTTCGTTGTCAAGTTTTGATCTTCTACACCAAAACATTCTGAAAGACTGGTACATTTATGTAAATTTATGTATTTATTTTGACTCATACTTAGGGCATATATAGAGTAACATGTTACCTAAGTTCTTGAAAAAGTAATCAAGGAAAGAAAACAGAAAAAGTTGTTAGACTGAAAAAAGCCTTTACGCTTTCATACTGCTACACACAAACTCTTCAGTATCAACTTTTAATTTTTACTAATAATGGATTTTTATTAATGAAAGATTACACATTTTACATAAAATAATTTCCTTCTTACACCTGTGCTGATGTACCACTTATACTTGTCCCTTTCTCTTGCTGAGAGAGTACAGTGTCATTCCTTATTTTCATCCTGGGCTGCATCAAAAGATACGTTGCTAGCAGGTCGAGAGAAGTGATTCTTCCACTTTGCTCTGGTGAGACCTCACCTGGAGTATTGTGTGCAGGTCTGGAGCCCTCAATATAGGAAAGATATGGACCTGATGGACCAGGTCCAGAGGAGGGCCACGAGGATGATCAGGGGGTTGGAGCACCTCTGCTATGAGGACAGGCTGAGGGAGCTGGGGTTGTTCAGCCTGGAGGAGGCTCCGGGAAGACCTAATAGCAACCTTCCTGTACCTGAAGGGGGCCTACAGGAAGGCTGTAGGCCTGTTTACACTATCACTATCCTATCACTACAGGCCTGTTTACAAAGGCCAGTAGTGATAGGACGAGGGGCAATGGCTTTAAGCTGGAGGGGAGCAGGTTTAGACTGGAGATTAGGAGAAGGTTCTTTACTGTGAGGGTGGTGGAGCACTGGCACAGGTTGCCCAGGGAGGTGGTTGAGGTCCCTTCCCTGGAGATATTCAAGGTGAGGCTCGATGAGGCCCTGGGCAACCTGGTCTAGTTGGGGGTGTCCCTGCTGACGGCGGGGAGGTTGGACTAGATGACCTGGGGAGGTCCCTTCCAGCCTGGACAATTCTATGATTTTATGATTTTCTCCCTCATCTTGATTTGGGTCTAGACTCTAAACCTAATGCCCAATTTTATCTAGCTTTATACTAAACAACAAAATATTAATCTAAAATAATTACCTGGTAGACAATATCACAAACCTGAATATGATTCATTAGATGTGCAATTGCTAATTTATAATGCTAAGAGGGTCTTTCAGAACTATGTCAGGATGAAAGGTGATTTTCACATTCTTTTCCTTGTCTCATGTAGTTGGCTCTGAAAAAAGCCAACAGGGTAATGCAGGCGTACTCAGTAGCTTTCAAGTCCCCTTTTGAGTCCTATTTACATGTTCTACCTCTGTTTCAGACATAAATTAGGTCATTATTTTTTTTTCAGTGTAAAACCATCAGTTTATGATATAGTTACAAAATGGTAACTTTTTTCTACTGTCAACAGGAATTGCTTTACTTCACTATCTTTGTCCCATTATTCCCTTCCCTAAAAACATAAAAACTGCTCTACTGTCTCGCAACAAAGGTGCATTTGACTGAGTTAATTCTTTCTTAATTGCAATCTGAAAGAGAAACTGAAGAAAAAGATAATAAGAAACAAGGCAAATACAGAATTATAGATCACAGACCTATTCAATGACAGATCTAATCACAAGTTTTTTGGCTGATACAGTCTTCAAGCTACAACAATCAATGTTTAAATAATTCTTCAAATCGAGATTGTAGCTAACACCATTTTTACATAGATAACAGTGACTTCTCTGAATTTGCCTCGTCTTTTCAAAAATCTATTTACAGTTCTTACGGGCACAAACTTGAATATAAGAAGTTCCACCTAAACATGAGGAGGAACTTCTTTACTTTTTGGGTGACAGAGCACTGGAACAGGCTGCCCAGAGAGGTGGTGGAGTCTCCAGCTCTGGAGACATTCAAAACCTTCCTGGACATGTTCCTGTGCAACCTGCTCTAGGTGGACCTGCTTTGGCAGGAGGGTTGGACCAGATGATCTCCAGAGGTCCTTTCCAACCCCCTATCATTCTGTGATTCTGTGATTCTATTGTCTGCAACATTTGGCACTCATGAGCTCCACAGTCTAATTACACACTATACAGAAGTTAACCAATTTTATTTGCTCTAAATTTCTTGTTTGATAATTTCAGTCATCCTTTTTTGTTGTTGCTTTCACTATGACAGACACATAATAATTTTGTGTTCTGTTTCCACACTGTTTTTTCACAGAACGCTCATTCCTCTCACTATCAGTCTCTCTTCCTGAGGTTTCCAAACTAATTCTGTGCCGTTCCATGTCATTGATCATTCATCCTTTTTGCTTATCCACTCTATTTCAAAGTATTTATTTACATTGAATTTCCTGTTCTATAATTCAGCATTATTAAATATTCTTTTCCTTCACCAGCCAGATTTAAAATTGGTAATTATGAATTAGTATGAAATTGTACACCATGTGCAAACTTTATCCCTCACTATTCACCATCTTCTTCTATCTGCTATGAACATACTAATCATGTTAGCAGATATTCTGGTGGGGTTCCTGCACTAGTAAACTACACTGAAAATTAATTTCTTATCTTCTTTGTTTGTTTGTTTTTATTTATTCCTTGCTTACCAAGGCACAGAAGGACCAGTTGTCTTAGCTGATGTACTAGTTTTGACTGGGACAGAGTTAATTTTCTCCATAGAAGTTCTTACACAACGTCAAGTGCCAAGTGCTTCTCACAGCACCTGACCAGCAAGGTGCACAAGACGTTGGGAGGTGACACAGCTGGGACAGCTGACTTAACCAACCAAAGAGTTATCCCATACCATATAATGTCATGCTCAGCAATAAAAGCTATGGGGAATAAGCAGCAAGGGGTGATGTTGAATTACAACAGCTCATTAGAATTTTGTCTTTTTAGGAGGAATTGATGCGAGATCCTGCTGAAAGATTTTTGAAAGCACCTTTATCCACAGTCACATTGATTCTTTAAAGGCAAATGAAACTGTGAGCCACACGTGCTCTTCTTCCATATATCAGGTTTATTCACATGCATACTATTTGTTGTCACTGCTTGCACCAACACATGACAGTGGTCTACAAATCCCCACCAATGTTCCAATGTTCTTTTTAGTAACGTGTCATAGAAGTCACCTTCCCTTTCTTTGGTATCAATGGTGATTTGAACCGTAGGTTGGTTTAATGTATTAATTCAGAACTCTATAGAATCACATATGAGTTTCATATCGATTCAGAGATTCATATCTGAGACTCAGGGATTCATAAGTGAGTGTCTGATGATTCTATTAATATGATCCGTAATATATTCAGAGATTTCATATCTGAGTCTCTTAAGAGTGCCTTCAGAACTCATTGAGCACCAGCTAGATTGAGTTGGGCAGCAGGATTCTAACTTCACAAGGCTTTTTAAACTGTGGCGTTCCTGTTTTGCATTATTCATTAACTCTGTTATATGCTTTAAGTACCTTTTTGTCTAACAGTCATTCATGAATGACACCCTCAAACACTTAGTTAGAACCTGTAGTAATACCTGAAATACCTGCAAAAAACTGTTTTGCTCTGACAGGAAAAATAGCTGTCTTTTTTTTTAATGAATTTTGTATTTTTATTCCAGAATAAGCATAGAAAATCATAGAATTCATACAAGAATTTTTGCTTTTACACTTTTGAAATCCCTTTTCACTATTCATGCTTCACCCATAGTTTATTAGGTGCGATATACTGTGATTAAATCTATGTGACAGGTAATTGTTGCTAGTATTTCAAATATCAAGGAGTAAATTCTCCACTGCTGGAGTTATGCCACAGCAACCTGGTCCCATCAGTATAGGCTCATTTCCATTTGTGACAGATGAAAGTCTTTGGAAGCATGGAAACTTCAAAGACTATAATATTGAGATGCACAGCATTATGGATGCATAGATTCAGGAAAAGGCTGTTTTATCAAAGCTGGGGGGTAATTAATGCAAATCCCTAGACTTTCAAGCAGGTAAATAAGCATGAAAGCCTCACCCATTGCTGAAAAACTGCATGTATTGGTTTGTTTTGGTTCAAGAAGCTGATGAGGAAGTCTGAAAATATGGCCCTCGTCAGGGATAAGACACAGATATGTTTTCTAGACTGTGAATTAGCTTGCAGGTGCTACGTAAATATGATAAATATTAATTAGAGTGAAGTTGGAAGGAAGGTTGAAACTTAAAAAATGCTTTTGAGAGAATGAAACATGGTGTCATGAATGTCTAATCAATATCTAGAAAGCAAGAGATTTAGACTTTAATGTGATACCTGTCTTAAATCAAAACTGTGAATCCATTTACTACTTAATCAAATGGTATAACAAAGAATACATGGAGGTGAACACAAAATGGGTTTATCTAGTTTTTAATATTTTTTTGTCATTTTGCCTATTAGCATTAGAAAATGAAAACAGAAATGTTTTCGCAAGAAAGTATTTCTAAAAGGAAATTCAGTTTGAAAGCAGTTAGTATTTTTTGTGACGAGTGGAAAAGGAGTATCGCACCCCTGTGGTTATTGACAATTCCATATTTTGCCTCCTGGGAAAAATCGCATTCCCCCAGAATTTCCCATTAAGCTGCAGGAAGGTGAACATTTGTTTGTAGGGTTTTTTTTATGCTTAATTTCACCTTACTTTTAATACAGTTAACAGAGGCAGAGAGTTTGGACAGAAAACTTACAGCCTCTGACAGCCCTTCTTGGAAGACGCATGTCATTTGAGCCTTCATCTGAAGGGAGAGAGCCAAGGAACTATAAACAAAATGGAGTTTATTCCAGAAAAAAACCAAGCATCTTTGAAAAAAAAAAAGATAACTCCAACACTAACATTCAGCTTTGTGTCTTAAAAGTTTAAATGTCTTTTTAGCTGAAGTCACTGCTAAAAGTACATCACTGGATTCATCAAAATGTTTCAACTCTGACAAACATGGGCTAATAATTGAAAAATAAAAATCTCCTGTTTCCTTAGTATACATCTAAGGATGGTAAAAGGATTCTTTAAATAGTTAATATTTTGTTTTAAACTGATCAGGAAATTAGCTGCTGTTTTTTTTTTTCTTTTTTTATTCTGTCATTATACTAATCACAGGATCTTCTAGGTTGGAAGGGACNGTAGAGAGCAATAAGGTCTCCCCTCAGCCTCCTCTTCTCCAGGCTGAATAACCCCAGCTCCCTCAGCCTCTCCTCATAAGACTTGTGCTCCAGACCCCTCACCATCTTTGTTGCTCTCCTCTGGACCCACTCCAGCACCCTGATGTCTTTTTTATGGTAGGGAGCCCAAAACTGGACACAGTACTCAAGGTGGGGCCTCACCAGTGCTGAGTACAAGGGGATGATCACCTCCTGAATAGACTGTCAGAATGTTTGTCTTTCTTACCTTATGTAACAGATTTATCTTACAGTCCAGATTATTTCTTGCAAATCTGCATATTTTTTTTTAATTTAATCTCCTTTTCTTTCCCATACTAATAAAGCTTTCAGTGTGCCTCTGTTAAAGATATGCATACACATAACAGGCATTACACAAATTTATGTCAAAGTTCCATGAGATATCCTGATTTTCATAAACAGGTTTCTGTGGTGTAACTTTTTACACATCTTTTCATAAGCTTTACACTACCATTTATCATGTTAACCTCCTGAAATGTATTTAAATATAGTTCTGTAATAGCTGTGTTTGGAGTTTTGCCAACATCCATATTTTTTGTTTGTTTGTTTGTTGGGTTTTTTTCCTTGTCTAAAAATGTGCATTTCACAGCTTGGTTTTATTTGCTCTGTCTGTTAATATATGAGGCACTTTAAATAAAGCCTTATGCATAGGTTTCCATCAGAGGGTTTTCTAATTTATTGGCTGTCTTTCTGATTTACATTTCTAGTAGCTAATAACTTTTTGCTAATTAAACGATTTTCACACAATAAACATTTCCATTGTAAATAATTTAGCTTTGCAAAATAGTAGCTACAAGTTTGTATACTTATATGCTTAAGAGAAATTGACACATTTTTGTCTTGTCTCTCTGTTTGCAGGTATTTTACATATGCAGTAATGATATCTCTAAAACATTTAATGATTTTTATACTTATTGAGCAAAATCTTGAAAATTTTTTCCAATCATCAGAAGATAGATCTGTTTCAAATCCTCACAGTCATGGATCTTCTCACACATCAGAAATCAAGAATCACAAATCAGAAGTCATGAATCAAGATTAAGGGCCACGAGTCATGTGATCAGAATAAGACTGAAGGCATTATGAAAATAATTCCATTTGTCTATCATGTCTACAAATGATTATGAATTTTAGAAATATCCTCTCACCAGCTGGTAGCTTCTTTATTTAAATTAAAGCTGCTGTTGGAATGTTGTTGGAAGCTGTAATTTTGTGGTACAGCAACAGGGCATGAGAGGAGTTGGAGGGTCTAGACAGAGATCAAGGTGAGTTTCTGCTATTGTCAATCATACTTCTTTCAACATTGTACTAGACCCTGAAAATTCATACAACTTTTTGTTGTTCAGCAGCAATACCACCAATACGTTATAACCCCTGCCTCCAAGTACACTTTGGTTACTGGAATTCAGACTAATGGCAACTCCAAGCACCAGTATAGGTTGGGGGCTGACCTGCTGGAGAGCAGCTCTGAGGAGAAAGACCTGGGAGTCCTGGCAGACAAGAGGATGAACATGAGCCAGCAATGTGCCCTTGTGGCCAAGAAGGCCAATGGCATCCCGGGGTGCATCAAGAAGAGCATGGCCAGCAGGTCGAGGAAGGTCATCCTGCCCCTCTACTGTCCCCTGGCAAGGCCCCATCTGAAGTACTGTGTCCGGTTCTGGGCCCCCCAGTTCAAGAAGGACAGGCAACTGCTGGAGAGGGTACAGCAAAGGGCCACAAAGATGATTAAGGGCCTGGAGCATCTCTCCTACGAGGAGAAGCTGAGGGACTTGGGTCTTTTTAGTCTTGAGAAGAGAAGACTTAGGGGGGATCTAATCAAGGCTTATAAATACTTAAAGGGAGGATACCAGGAGGACAGGGCTGGTCTTTTTTCAGTGGTGCCCGGTGACAGGACAAGAAGAAATGGGCACAAACTTGAGTATAAGAAGTTCTACCTAAACATGAGGAGGAACTTCTTTACTGTGAGAGTGGTAGAGCACTGGAACAAGCTGCCCAGAGAGGTGGTGGAGTCTCCTTCTCTGGAGACATTCAAAACCCGCCTGGACAAGTTCCTGTGCAACATGCTGTAGCTAGACCAACTCTGGCAGGGGGGTTGGACTAGATGATCTCCAGAGGTCCCTTCCAACCCCATATGATTCTATGATTCTATGATTCCTTTAGCTTCACTGTAAGTTTTCTAAAGAAAAGGTTTTGTTACACTTATTTCTCATGTGAGGGAAACCAGCATTCTTGATCTTCCAGTCCTCATCATAGGGGAATGCTCTGATAAGAGATGTTTCTGCATACATAGAATTACATCAGTTTTGAAGATGATGCCATGATCATAGCATGGCTTCAGAATGTAGATAGACCTTCCCATACTCTCTTGGAGTCCATGTTGACACTGACATATAATATGGCTTTTGGGCATGAAGCAGGAAGGACATCACAGTAACCCATGCCACATATAAATTTTTCAGGGTCACACTGTTCTGATACTGTCCTGTCTGCCTATTAAATGAAAAATATCAGTCCGCAATGTCAAAGGAAAAAGTTTTAGGACTCTGACACTACAAAAGCTGTTGAAAAATGTTACCTGCTCAGTTTTCATTTTGGTGGCAGTTAACTATCATTTCATGTGTAACTGGGATTCATCTCCCTGGCTTTAGCCCTCTGAAAGCTAGGCATTGACACTAAAAGAGTTGAGTAAAATCAAGAGACCCTTCAAAGAAATTGGCACTTCCAAAGACCGATCCACCTGACTGTAAAATACAGAGGGGGAATGGTGTCCTGGAGATGTCTTTCTCTCCCACTCCTTTGATTACTACATAATCACCTGAGACTACATGTTTAATTCTAGCCATTTACTAGGTGAGATTCATATGCTCACCTTCATAAGTTATATGCCCTTCATCACTCTACACATTCATTCTTATCTTACATATTCCTCAAGGTGAGAAGAATATTATCCTCGTATGATTAACATGAAGCTGAAACAAAAGTTATATTTAAAAATTTGGTGTAGTGATTTCATCAAAGGTGTTTTTTTAAGTCCCTGCTCAGCAGTCTGTTTATGTTAGTGTCCTTCATCTGATCACAAACAGGTATTATAAACCATTTAGATGCAGAAGATTTGTTCTTGTATTTAACTGATCACTACTTTATGCCACTTTTTTGACTATTAAAACTTCCAGGTGCTTTCAAATTGTACTATGATTCATACAGCTTTTTTGGAAATTGTTGCTTCCTTTATTCCATCTTCAGCAGTTAGTTTTACGTTATGCATTCTGCTTAATAAGCTGATTCATGCCAGGTGCCACTTTTTCTCATCTTCTTTTAAGAAACCAAATGAAAAAGAAAGTTAATGATGAAAAACTGCACCATTGGGAGGTCAGAGAGTTCATTTTCTGACACAGACTCATTAGATGATGTGGCACACTCCAAGGGTGGCATTGATTACCATAGCCTCTGTACTCTTAAAGGTTAATGATCAGGATAATTAGCTGACCTATTGGAACCAGATAACATTCAATTGAGATAAGTGACAGGTGACTGTAGTTATTAAAATAAACTAGAAACAGACTCTCTGACATTGCCACTTACTTATTAGAAATTGCTTATAAGAGAAACTGTGGAAAACGTCAGTTGTCTCTTTTACGAAGGTCTAGTTTAATGCTTCCCATTCTTCTCTATGTTATCAATACCTTGTTGACCCAAATGTCTTGTCTGTAAAAAAATTAGAAGGGTAGTGGTTTAGTGGTTTAGGAACAGATGCTCTGGTGGAAATTTTAAAATGTAGTTGATCACGTATTACAAATGCTAACAGGTAAATTGAAGAGCAACCTATGTGTTTATTTTGACAACATTATTCTACAACCAGAGTGAGAGTTTATAGCAGCAGTCTGATGAGAAATCTATTTTTATGACAAGTGTTTCATGACAATCTATTTAAATGCATTGTGCTCCTGAGAAAAAGGCTGTTTCTTTAGGTTTAGGAGTTTTAACTTGGAGATAAGCAAAATTAAGTATGGAAGACATTTGGTGAAATTTTTCCTATGTCACGGGAACAAGCACATACTTAGCACTTAAAAGATTTGATCCAGAAAACTCATTGACCCTTTGTAATTGGACAACATGTCTCAGCTCTGGAGGATCCCTGAACCACTGCTTCTTTTTGGTTTTGTTTTGATGTTTTTCTGCACTATGTTAGTGTAGACTGCACAAGAAGTAAGATCTGCATAAGTCATACCTTTTACCACATCGAATGAATCGTGCTGGGATCCACTTGGGACCATTTCCTGTGGAAACACAAGCGTATCCTTGCCCCCAAGTTATCAATGGCACGGGGCCTTCCCATTGTCCAGTGGCCATATCACGAATATGGACCATTGGCCGTGTTTTGAACATTAGGGAAGCTCCAAAGTGTTGATTCACTCGTGTCATTTCAGTGTTGTCTCTGTTTAGAAAATTCAAAACAAAAGTGGCTTTCCACAGTCATTCCTGTGGTGATCTTCCAGACTCCCCTTTTTTTGTTTAATTAGCAATTGC
>VXAK01005838.1:0-14705 GCA_013399435.1 Arenaria interpres | reverse complement strand
AGAAAACACCCATAATTGCATACAGGATGGGAAAATTTGGTGAAGAAATCTAAGGTTAACTTTCTAGGTTCTCTTTAGATTAAATATTCTAAGAAAATCAGTGTTGGAGTACTCCACAGAAAAAATTATCCTAATAATCTCCACAGAAAAAATTATCCTAATCCCAGAACCAAAGCCCAGCAACAAAACCGCAGCAATGGCTCCTATAACCAATCTTCTGACACTAGATGGCAGAAGAGCTCAAATGGTAACCTACATTTTGTTCTTGAGCTTTAGGCAGTAACTACTGCCTAAATGCTAAATGCATTTTCCTCTGTGAGCATACTCAATGGATGCTAATTTCTCCCATACTGTTTGCTCTCAGTTCAAACAGATGGGTGAAGAGTACTCATTTACAGTGACATCTTATTTAAATTTCTGAAAAGTGCCTGTCAGTGACAAAGAGATTAAGGTAGCTGAAAGAAACCAATAGCGGTGAGATACGGTGGACTGCTTCGCAGAATAGCTAGGAAATTGCAGTAACCATCAGTTTATTTTGAATCTGGATAAAGGTAGTGTCTTCACTGAAGATTGTCATGTTATGATTGTGTACCAGTATTGTGGCAGACTTAGAGGCAATACAAAGACCCCGTGTCCTTGTCCAGGTTTACAGAAATGCTTCCAGATCTCTCAATCTGATATAAATATAAAATGAGATTCAGAATGTATGTCATTGAATTCACAGGTAATACCTGTACCTACACATATAAATAACTGAAAAGTTTATCTCACAACCTTACATGTCTCTTCTCATTCTAATCTCCAGATTTAATACCATTTTATGCTGTGGGTAGTAGAGTACTAAACTTTCCAAATGCAGAAACCTACTTCTCGCACAGTGCAGAATCCTACTTCTGCCATAGGGCCTGTCATAGCCAAGCTCCTTGTTAGCAATCCTCCTCCCTTTTGGTAATAAAAGCCACTGACAATGATATTTCCAGCTCGGCTTTTCCCAGCTCTCTACAAGATGAGCTTTTCAGCATAGGATGTAAAAGCCTTCAGCAAGAGCCAAAGCCCCTGCTTACCTTGTATATTACATTGAACAAACCCCAAGTCTAGGAACACAGTGTGATCATAAAAAACACGGGGCACGGTCCTGTATGAGCAAAACCTGCAAAGCATTCTCCCTAGACTAGTGGTAAATGATAAGTAGTAAATGATGGAGGCAAGGGGATGGGGTTTTCACAAAACTAGCAATCTCAGTGGACCTCAGACCAAAAAGCTGTAGCCACAGAGGCCTCTGAGACACTTTGTTTTCATTTTGTCTAAACATTCCAACAGAAAAGTCTAAACGTTAGCAAATGTTCCTGTTGGGAGACGTAATACTCATACCTGTGGCTAGCAGTGCAGAATGTATGCCCCTTTCAGAATACTGCCATTTTATTGAGTCAAATGTTTCACCGAGCCAGACACGCGCAAGATTTTGTGGGGCGGTTCATGGGGGCAAGTAGACGGAGAGGTCTCTGGTATATTCACCTGCACAGCCACCCCCCAGCCGTGCCACCGGGTGACAGCTCCCGGTCCCGGCAGCCCACGGACCCCACGAGGGTACAGAAGAGCCGAGGGTTGTCCCCTGATTCTCTTGCTGCCGGGGAAGGGAGCCAGAAGGTGGAGACACTCCACCACTGCCCAAGCCCCAAGCGGCTTGGTGGAACCGCGCAGCGGCCCTGTGGCTGGTGAGGCAGGCAGGGCTTTGACCAGCACAGCAATACGCTTGGGAGCAGAGTGAGGAAGGGAAGACACACACACACACAGATAATATTTAGAAATTTAGGCACAAGTAAAGTTAATAAAATACACTTGATTAGCTGTCAGTACAGAACAGGACGGAGAAAATTGTTCAGGATGCTCAGTTTGTTCTGCAGTTTTCACTGCCTTCGTGTTCGTGGAAAAAGTTCAAAGCATCATTTACGGTTAGATCTTTCATGACTAAATGACTATGAATACTGAAAGAATTCACATGAAGTGTTGGGTTTCTCTTTATATCAACTGATTAAATAAGTTCTATAAATTACAGTCTGCAGTTTGAATTACAAATTCCACAACTAACAAGCAAATCGAAATTTGCTTAATTTCAAGTTTGCTTTGATATCTGCGTTTCATTACTTAAGTTTAATTTTTCATAAACATTTCTTCTAAAAAATCATTTTTGCTTCAACATATATATTGCAAATTAACCTAGGGATGAGCAAGCATAGATGACAAAGACCCCATCATTTTCCTTACACCTTGAACATAAAGCATGCCTGAGTCACCAGTCAATATTGTGGATGTATCTGTGCACATTAATCTTAAAGGGCAATCTCAGAGAGCAATACAAAACTCTTTCGGCAGATTTTGAACAGGCTTTAGGTAAAAAGCTGAATGGAAAGCAGCTGGTAGAGCAGCTGGTAGAGCTTAACAGCATCAGGAACAGGCACCACCTTTTGCTGCTGTATGCACCTTAAACAATGATCCCGCCTTTTATGGCCGGCAGATTGCCTTCAGGCACCATCATCACCAGTTTGCTTTCTGCTGTGGAAAGAGTTTAGAGGAGGTTTTGAAAATGAGTCCTGGATTATACTCTGGCTACCTCTGCTAAAATGGCAAACTGCCTGCACTATTTGAAAATTATTACCAAAATTGCCACCAGACCCTACTCACTGCTATGCACAGGGGGACGGGCGGAAGCGGAGGAGGAGCTGCACTTATAATACTTTTTACTGATTGCTGTCTTAAAATGTGTAGATGTAGATAATCTGTCAAACTACCTGTAGTTTGCAATACAAATCATAGCATAAACCATTGTACAGTCCTCTGTAATATTTTCTGTAGATGTTCATCTATATTTTTTTACCGTTCTCTACTTTAGTATTATTTTTCTGCATTGTGATCACATGATGTTCAGTTACATATTGTAACTTTGAAGAACAAAAGAAGGTGGAGGGGTAGAAAGCATCTCAGATGGAAGAGCCAAACCCATTAATAACATTTTTCTAAGACATCTGCATGATGCTGATCAGTGTGGGGTTAGGTGGGTAGAAAATGTAGCTCTTCATAAGGCATTACAATATTCACATTAAAAAAACCCAAAGCAATCATAAGTGTGGAACAAATAGATAATTGCCTGGGAACTTCAGCATTTTCTCCCAGCAATAATTGGAATAGATAGAAATTTTTTACCAAAATTTACAGTTCATCAGGAAAAATCTGTGCATGAGTCAAATGCTTGCAGCTCCTTTTCAAAAAACTGATATCACTTGTTTGCAGAAGCTATGCAGAAGTCGAAAGATTAACTTTCTTTTCATAATGGGCAAACTTTTATTGCCAATTATACTAGCATGAATGATAGTAAAATCACTGCTCTTTTAGAAGTCATGCCACGTTTATCATGGTGTGGCTCCTACAATGGCTGTTCTTTACTGTCTCTTTAGCACCTTTGATTTCATAATAAATGAAACTTCTGCAAATTCAGTCAATTCTGCCAGGTCTTGTAGCTCAGGCATATTCAATGGCTGTGTGTTTTGTAAAATTAAAGTCAAAACAGAGCAAATAGGGAAGAGTTTTCTCTACACAAGCAAAGTGCAGCTGGCCGAAATGGCAAAGAGGCCCATAATTATTCCTGTTCATTTTGAGGAAGGTTTCCTTGGCTACTGGAAAAAATGCAACAACTTTTCTAGGCATATGCAAGCAGCAAAGTGTAATTCCCATTAGGAGCCAAGCTCTTCCACCAACTGAAAACAAAATAGTGTCCTTCTGACACTGAACAATGGAAACACTGCTGCTTGTTTGAAACATCAAACTTTCCTAAATGTTAAACTAGAGTATACAGTGGGCTCTAGATTCCCTTTAGATGCCCAAAGGCATCTAAAATGGTTGGTGTTTACGTGAACCCCTCAAAACTGCCTAACATTATTTGCAAGCAAATTCTTCCACCAAACATGTGATCCACTTGGTTTAGGTGCTCTGGATTGCCCTGCCCACCCAACAGAGTTCCCAGCAGTTACTTGACAATGATCAAAACGAAGCTTGCAAATGTTCACTGTTCAGTTCACTGACTGATGCCTTTTCCAGATCATTCTGCATGGTTTTTTTATTCAATAGAATACAAGAGGCAAAAAGGCGCGACTGTTCGACAGACGGGAGTGAGGGAGGACTGTAGTACGAGGCTACAGCCACGTACATGTGCCTTCTATGGGCGTCAATCTGATTGCAAGATCCACTTGTATTGGCTGCAGCTCAACAGCCTCAGCTGTTCTGTATCTTCCTACAGAAGCCATGAATGAGGGATGAGATGTTGTTTCACCGCAGATCAGAACACACAAGCTGCTTTTGCCCCATGGATTAATACAGCAGAAAGCTGGAAACGGCGTTGCCAGTCACTCAGGTGTAACCCTGACTGCAGCTGCAAGTCCTGACTCCAAGGCTTCCTACCTTGCTATCACACATGCTTTTGAGGTCCCAGTTGTCTGGACATTTCTGAACAATATTAATTAGATTCATTACCCTGGTCCTCTTCATCACGTCTAAAGCAGACCTGCACAGAAGTAAAGCCTATTTATGCAAAATGAGGACATGGGGATTTTTTTCACCTTGAAACATACTGCACATACTCTATCCACATCCATACAGAAGGAAAGCAATGCAACTCAAAGTTTTGCCCTGACTTAGCTATCTCCTTTTAGAAACAAACTTAGCTGAGCCTATGCAGACGACTGGTTTCTCTTGACATTACAGTGGTGTATAAAATAGTTAAGTAACAGGAAAGTATATGCCCAAGATTAGGTCTTTTATAATGTGCGCAGAGAACAATAGTGGCCTCTGCAACACAAGACGATACACAAATATTCCATATACCAGCACTTAGCTAGCAAAAATACCTGTGTGAAAAGGAATTTCAAGCACAAACAAGCCAACCATCTTGCAGCTGCCCAAAGCATCCATGAATTTTGCCTGTTTTTCTTCACTGGTTCTGTAGTTTGAGCAATGAGAGGAGAGGGAGAAACACCCACTGGAAGAAAACAGAACTAAAGATAGAGGGAGAGTCTTCTCCACTCTAGTGCATGGACATTTGACTTCTTCAAAATGTAGCTGGTGGTTCAGCATCAGAAAGTTCATGAGCCAAGCCTGAGCTCGCAAAGACGAGCCTGCTTTCCTCAGACGCCTATTTTCTGCATTCCCCCTAGACAGCCTGATGTGCAAGCCTCTCTGGGTATTATTGTTGTGAGTCAGTCAAGCAGTCACTGTGTGTCATTCAGTGCACCAGCTGTCGCTGCACAATAGCATTCATTCCACTGAACAATAAATTAAACCTCCCCCAAGTGCTATCTGTAGTCTGCTCTGAGGCTTACTGTCATTTAATGCATGTTACCCCGCACTACGCACACTGCATGCAGGAACTCAGGGCTGGCAATGCAGACACAGGGATTCTCCCTTGAAATCCCTCATAATGCAGGTTTCCTTTTTTTATCCCTTTAAATAACAAATCTATAAGACTCTCTAGTAAAGGGTGAGCCCGTAGGCAGTTGGAGGGAGAGATGCAGAGCATAGGTACCTCTCTTGATAATTCTTTTTGAAACTGCTCTGCAGGAGGTGGGGACTGGCAGCTCTGTGCTGTCTGTGCTTCCTGGGGCCCTGTTAAGAAAACAGCCACATTTTGGAAGAGAAGCAATAAGGGCATATTTTTGCCTTGTCCCTTGTTCCACAGGGAAAACTGCTTTCTTCCATCAAGGGCTATGACACTTCTCACTTAAAAATCCCACTACATTTGAGAGTTTTAAATGTCTGCAATGAAGCTTGAAAGTATACACCTACAATCACCAAACATCGCTTCTATCTTATTTTAGATGCTCACTGCTGCCTTCTCTGTTCCTTTCTTCATGCCAGGCTGTTCCTTGCTACTTTTCCTTGGCCTGTGTGAGGCATCTGCAGCTCCACTCTGTCTTCTTAACCCAAAGCAAGCTCTCAGCTCTTGAGCCTCAGGGGCTACTCTGGCCTTCTGAACTATGACAGGCTAGTGCATGATTAGCATCTTCATCCCTAGCTACATCACAATATATTTTATTCATATTTAGCATGGTTTGAAGATCCCCGTAATTAGAAATTTGTTATAAGGCATCATCCAAAATTGGGAAACAGAAGACAATCACCAGACGGCAATAGTCTTTTTGAGATAGCAAAAAAAAGTTGAGAACTTTAAATTTTGCACACAAAAAAAAAAAAAAGCAGGAGAGGTACTGTTTTCAACTTTGTTTTTGTCTCAAAACAACAGGGATTCAAATAGCCATTCCTGTGGGACAGAAGTACCATTTCTGATCAGATCTGCAAGCCAGCAACCGGCAGGAACAACTACAAGACTGTAGCAGGCCTGGGAAGAACAGGACTGTGTTCAGTTTCCTGCAAATTGTTTTGGTTTTGGAGGCGTTGATCAACTTTCTGTGTCTATTAGCCTTGAATTCAAACACCTTAAGAGCAACAAAACCAGTCTCCTTTGTTCAGCACTTTACTATGTTTACCAGCTACTGTCCCAAACAATAACCAGAATGCTGGAATAATTAAGGTCATTGCAAAATTACCTCAGATGAGCTGAAATAGGAGCTTTCCATGCATGCTTGCGTATCTGATTCAAGGCAAAACACGTTCAAGTAGGGCAAGTTGTCCTCTTGCATAAACACAACTCTTTGAGTTTGTGAAAACCAAACACAAACCAAAAATAAATTAATCTGGGAATGTTCATTTCTCTGTTTCTTTTTATCCAAAACATAATACCAGACTTTAAATTTTAGGGATCGGTTATTTCTGTTTGTAAAAAGCGTTTGGAAGAGCAAGGACGATAAACTATTAATGCTATTGGACAGATCTGTTATCTAATTGTCCACAGGCATCTTGCTAGCTCTGCTGGTTAATAAAATATTTAACATGAAGCAATCCCAAACAAGAGACAGAAACATAGAATAAATGAATCTGTTATTTCCAGATGGTTTAAACTACGAGGGGGAAAGTGAGAAATTTTTCAAAGACCCTGCACTTTATATTTACCTATTACCTATTACCTGTAGGTCAGATCAATTTTATTTTGCTGTAATGGAAAGCCAGCATCTAGCGCCAGAAGTGGAACTGCTTCTGGTCTTTGGATTTGTAAACCTGTTAAATCTTTTCAGTATGATACCTTGCATTATCCTATCATTTGAATCACTGCACCCCAATTTCCTGCACATCCTCTTTCACTAACTACCACCAGAAGAATATTCTGGCGAGTTCAGGGGCATAGATTTTAGGCCTTTTTTCCCCCTTCTCTTTGTAAATGTTTCATATCAACACATGACCAGGCATGCTGCTGCTTGTAAATCTCGATGCTGGTTTGCAATTTCTACTTCTCATCTTCAATACACCAAAGTTAACTTTTATGATTACTTTTCACAACTCCTCTGATGGGTGCAAGATAAGTTGCAAGGCCCAAAGCTATTGAAAGCATCAGAGAAATAAAACTTTGCCCAAGCCAAGAGCAACGTGATTCCTGACAGCCAGGTGAAGGTCCCTGAGCTCATGGCATGCTGCAGGAAGAGTGCTGGAGATGGGGACAGTGACTCCTCCCAGTGAAGAAAGGTGTTGCTGCCAATGCCACACAAAGTGGCAGGGGAGAAAGCCAATTTCAGCATCCTGGGTGTCTCCTCTCCAGACAACCATTTCATTCCTTGCAACTGCATGCTCCGTGTCAGCCTGAGATGCCTGCTGCTTGAACACTCTCCTATCAGCAAGTGAATGGAGTGATTTTTGCAGAAGAGTAAGGACAATAAGTAGGACAAAAGGCAAGATGCTGAAAACCCGCTGTCAGCAGTGTTTTGGTATGACCAACACAATCAGCTGCCACATCAGATTGTCTGGCTCACCAAAGCCCTCCCAGTGTACTCCCACTGCACACACAGCTCTTCTGGTCCTCTGGAAAGCCAAACCCTGCTGCAGCAGCGTGGGGGCTCCTGGGGCACAGTGACATGGAGGGCAAGCAGAGGCCAACTCAGGAGGCTACTGTCTGGATAGCAGGCCCCTCTCTACAGCTCCAAGTTCAGTCCTTTCCCGAAGGCTTTTGGGTGTCCTTGGATCCATGGGACCCTTGAGAGCCCTGGCCCTCATCATGCACAGGTGCAGCTCCATCCTTCCTTCCAGCCTGATGCCAAAGCCGTGGGTAGGACTGTATTCAAGAGCTGCAGTGCCAGCACAGCTTAATTCAGCACCTTGGTGTCAGAAGTTTCTAACTGAAGCATCTTCCCATGTCAAAACCTAGGTTTTTATACTTATTTAGAATTAGATTCTTCCCTTGCTAATTCCTTCTTTCTTACTACTTCTGTGAGACAGCTTGCACGGAGTTGCAGCAGAACACCACAGGCAAAGCTACGTAATTAATATACTAGAAAATTAATTAACATAGTGCTCAGTGAAGTGATTTGTTCTCTGTCATATGATGCTGAATAATCTCTTGCTTTCATTGAGTGAACAGTTTGCAAGCATCAGCAGCTATTGCAGGCAGTTACATCACTGATCTGTCATTCTTTCATGACTATACCATATGGACAATAATAACTTAAATGGAGCCTAGCAGATGTTAAGGACACAGTGCATGGCTGGCAATCCACAGACAGGCCCAGTGTGTTTGCATTAATTGAGATGTTTAACGCTAAGATTTTTATTTAATAATAAAAAATATTTGTATACAGAAACATATATTTAGTGAAAACCTGCATTTATGTTTAGTTAGAGTGATGAGGAAAGCAGATAGCACTACAAAGCACGGCATTTCTAAGGAGTTAATTGATTTTCTGATACTGCCTTTCTACAAAGCAGAGAGAAAAAATAATAAAAGGTAATTTTTGAATCAGTTAGATTAGCAAGAGGTTTTGTGTGTAGACACTCAAAAATGGAGAAGAGATCCTGTTTAAAGTCAAAGCACATAAAAATTAAAATGTCTATTTTCTGACCTTTGCAAAGTACATTCCACCATTTGTGTAGGGAACAGAAGAGACACTGCTCCACTGTTCAATAAATATACACTGAGAAAAACAAGAACCTCACAACATTTTAAATCACTGTTTTTTTCAGTATTACCATGCATGAAGAAGGGTGCCTGAGCACCTCCTTTGGTCACGAGCACTGTCTCCAAATAGCACTCTGCTTTCCAGGGTCCTGGGAGCAAGGGAAGTGTCACAGTAAAGCCTGGGTCCACAGATCATCTCTTTGATAACAGCACAAACACCCCTTGTTCCTCTCTTTTCCCCTTGCTTGCTCTAAGAAATGCAAAAAAAAATATGATGGTAGCTGCGTGCTTCAGAAAAGGAAGTGAAAACTTTCAAAAGAAAATACAAAACTTCATGCTGCAATGAAGTCAGCACAATTTTACATGCACACACACAAGTACCTTTCACAGCTCTCAGAGACTAGTGCTTGTCTAACTTGACCTTTGGGCTGGCCCAGTAAATCTGGTTTTGTGACTAACACAAATTCAGGATCATTCTCTGAATTTGAGAAAATTCCTGTCCCTGTGAACTTCTTTTCCTGGGCTAAAGTACACTGTCTGCACCATTACTTCAAAGCATAAGGGTTATGAGGGTTATTCTGCTTCCTCATAAAGTTAAAAGGAGTTTGGGTAATTGCTCTATTTGCCATCTGCAAGCTCATTTTCACACTAGTTTCATGTGCTTCTCTTAATATTGAGAGCAGTGAAAAAAGCTTTTTTCTACTAAAATTGAACTTGATCATACAACCCAAAGTCAGTATAATAAATAAACAATGCAGAATCAGAAATTGCGTACATTAGTCAAAATGGGAAAAAATTGTTGTATTGAACCAGTGAAACTTTCACAATAAAATTAAATGCTGAACTGTTCATCCTGCAAAACATTGGTTTGAGCTGTGTGAAACAACTCAGAAGAATTCAAGAACTCAAGAAAGAAGGGAAGGAAAGAGGGAAGCAGGGAGGGAGGGAGGGAGGGATACTATCATACTAAAATTGTTCCAAGATAATGCAGGTAGGAGGGAAAGAAAGAGCTGCCAAGGTTAAAAATGTGGGGAGAAGGATTGCCTGCACTCTACATATTTTTGGGTTGCGTAAAAAGGTTCACCAATGGGCTCAACATACTAAATACAGAGAGGTGGATCATTTCATAACCAGTGGGGAGATGGGCCAGGTGGAAAGCAATGACTTCATGTATTTTAAGTGAAGGAATGCATATTTTTTCTGAAATTTTGTATTGGTTCTAAAACCCTAAAAGCACAAAACAGCCGGCTGCCTTGTAACAAAGGGAAAATTCAGTACTTTTACGAAGAACGTCTTGCACTCGTGGACATATCTAGCGAGCACAAACGTTTGATTTCCCAGCACCAGAACGCAAGCAAAATGGCACTGTCTCTAACAGTACCACTGTTTCCTAAGGGCTGTACATTTCCCTCCCCTCAAGTGTAGTCAAAATACCAGTTCTCCCTGGGAAACCTACTCCTCCTTGCAAAGAAACCTGATCATTCTAGGAGCCTGAAGTCATGTGCATATGAGGTCATCAGTATAGTAATGTTTTCTTCCCATCATAGCTTCAGCTTTGAGCTAAACTCAACAAATGCATATATACCAAAACACAACTTTATTATTCCATCTCCATGGAAGCCAAAATAAACAGGATGTACTGCTGAAACCCTGAAGGACTGTCAATACACAAATATATTGCAGTCACACAGGAATATACATATACAAGCAGCCAACGTGTTGCCTGAACATAACAGAAATGTTGCACAGAAGCTTCTCACAGATAAGCCAGCCAATATGTCTCGAGCAAAAATTGACAGATGTTTGTTGGCCCTACCCTACCTTGTGAAAATACTTCTAACACATCACTTTGTGATTTGCAGCTCAGAGACAATGACCGATTATGTACAAAGTACTGGCCTCAAATCTATGACTGTTTGGCACTGAACAATTTTACCTCTGAAAATAGGCAGAGCACTCACTTCCCACAGCCCCAGCCTGTAACCCAACTATTCAGGCAGAGCTTCAACTGTATTTCTCTCACAGAAAGAGAGATGGTGTCAACTTGCTTCAGCTCCGTAAAGAACTGTAACACAAACATCATTTTGAGCAAAACTGAAAACACTCTTCTCCTTATTTTTCTGCTTCCTCCTCAGACTGCAGTAAATAATTTCAGGCCAAATCTGTCATTTCTCATTTTATCTTTGCCTTTTCCACTGATGAAGAAAGTAGGAATGCTCAAGCAATCAGCTGAAGTTGGGAAGAGCATAACACAGTTATTTTTTTCCTAAGGGAGGACAAGAAGAGGCATGGAAGGAGGCAGGCCCTTATGTCTCTGTCACACTACTGCCGTGGAGCAGCATGACTAAGGGGTTGTGGGGGAGAACAGCAAAGTAAACAGCTGCTGACTTCACCCCTGTCTTGCTCATGTTGTCTTCCTTTTCCACCTGGTGACTTGCAACCTGTAATTTTGTGAGCGATATGGATCTTCCCATCTCTCCCCTCCATGTACTTTCAGGGTAATTAGTCAGCTGTTACAGTCTTCCCTCTTCCTGGAGAATCTATGCTACTTATCGAGCTAAGAAGGAGGCAGAATACTGCACTAATGACATTTGCTGAGGATTTTAAGGAGAGAGGAGTTAAGGAGGAGAAATGAAAGCATGAAAGCACTTGCAGAGGCCAAGTGTAAGTCATCATGACTCATCAGTACCTAGTTGAAAGAGCAATGGCAAACTAAAACACAAAAAAGGAGTATTTTCTGTTCAGAATCTGCTTCCTACTTGCAGCAAATGAAAAAGGAAAGAGGCTATCATTGATTTTAATTAGTGCTTCAATTAGAACCAAAATATCAGGCCTGTATTAAATGAAACAGAAAGGCTGCTGCCGACCTGAGCAGATCTTTAATCCTCTGTGCATCAAGAATACAGTTCAGTGCTTTCAGAACAAACCAGCTTGCTGAGGACCGAGCTACTTTTGAAGAAAAGAATAAAAAAAAAATAACAGCTGTAACTAGCGCTGCTGAAGTTATTGTATGCTTTAGAAAATGTCCTACAATTCATTGAAGTTGTGCAAGGGTTAAGAGAGAGCAGGGGAGAAGATGTTGTTAGTCTGTGATTCTTTCAAAAGAGGCTGCTGCCTCTCCATGCAGGTCCTCCTACACAGAAGGAGGCCACAGACCTACCATCCCTGTTTCAGTGAAGTCGCTTAAAGCAGAAACTGAAAGCAGAAGCGATATAAAGGCCTGAGTCCAACCCCAAGTCCAACAAAAAAGTGTAATCCCAATATTTTCCCCTTTCCTATATGCATCATGTTACATCAAGACTAATAGAGAATGTTAATTACACTAGATAGCACTGGCTCTATTTAAATACCCTTAATTAGAGCATATATGCAAAGCAGGAAAACATGGTTTTAAAACTGCGCTGTGCAGTGATATGGTAAGAAGCTCCAGTTTTACCTGTATCTCTAGAAGCATCATTTTTTTCACTTCATTTGAGTACTGAGAACCTCACAGACTCCTTAGAAGAGTTCAAAACTCACTCAGGACTACATTTCTGTGCAATTGACTCAAACAGTCAGTAATGTCATTAAAAAAGGCAAACAAAAGGTCACAAAATGCTCACAATACCTGTGGCAAATGGCTATATCATTATTATCAGTTCCAGGCCCTTGTGAATGTGTAGCTAAAGATACATGCACAATCGATCAGTTTTATCTCTTTTAGCCTCTATTTCCCCTGAGTCACGTGAATTACTAGTTATGAAGTTACGAAAACACCTTTTTAAAAATTGAGACTGTTTTTAGAACTAGTTATGATGTTTCAAATGGTATGACATCTTTCAGCACAGCTCACATGAAGAGATTCTGTCTAACTCTATATAGGCATTTGGAAAGTGTTTAAACAAGCAAATGTGTTTGTAATCTGCAAAAGATTTGAGTAGGATGAAGCATTCTAAGAAGCCTTGCTGTTGTGGTTTGGGCCAGACTGGCCAATAAGAATGACAGATGGTCCCCCTGCACCTCTCTCTCCAAAGAGAGGAGAGTAAGATATAAAGAGGTTTATGAGTTTAGGAAAAAATTAAACTACTTTAATGACAGTACTAACAAATTATTAATATTATTAATAATAATAATAATGACANCTGGGGTCAGGAATGCTTGAATGAGGATCAAAGGGAGATGAACATACAGAGTCCTCCTTGGACGACGTTCATTGAAGAAGGAGACCTGACCCTTTGATCTCTCAGCTTTTATACTGAGCCTGGGGCAGATGGGATGGAATACTCTTAGCTGGTTTTGGGTCACCTATCTTGTCTGCTTCTCCCCGCAGGTGCGACCTGTCTATGTTTTTCCTTTTCCAACCCTCTAATGGGGCAAATAACAAAGTTAGCTGACCTTGGTTGTTATAGCAATATGTATAAGCAAAAGCATGTCTGAATACCATTCCTTGGCATTAACTATAAACACAGGTCTTGTCACTCTGAGAGCGAACAGTTTCTGCACGAAATTAATTTCAGAGTTCAGTTAGTTAGAAGAGGCTTAGCTAATAAGTAAAATTACTGAAAAGAAAATTGGTTCTGTTTACTCTGTTTTTACAAACTAGCACATTTGCTTGAAGTAACAACTCCAGAGGATTCAAGAAAGCTTTTTGGAATAGGAAATGGATTTATAAGCTAGATCTTATTTCCCCCACTGTATAAGACAAGGTCATCAAAATAAGTAAAAAAACAAAAAAAATCTCCATTCTTACTTGACAGGTTCTTTATTAAACTAACTTTTCCCACACGTTTGCAGATCAATTCAATAGCATACTGATTTAGAAGATGTAATCTTACATCTACAAATCCCTTACAAACATAGCATTTAAAGATTAAGTATATGGGTTATATCATTATTTTTCAGCTATAATACTGTAGCATTATGTGGGTCTGTTGATTCAGGGTGCCACTGTGTTAAAACTTGTGTATGCAGTCAGGAGACAGGCTTTTTCCAATATATATTCAATCCAAGAATTCTGTGACTTTTGCAAGAAAGACTATGAGGCCACAGTCAGGGGAAACGAGCATGTGTCCAGGTGATGCAGAGTATGGGGAAAGCTGTAGGGTCTAGCAATGTCCATGGACAAGAGCTACAGACCTCACTGCCAGCAGGACTTACACAATCTAGACAGGAGCTCAAAGCCAAGTCTGAAAATTAGCAAACTGTGACTTACTGAACAAAAAGTTTAAAAATGCACTTCCAAAGAGTAAAGCTTAATCATGAGGGCCAAGGGATGGTGAGAATGATGAGGGCTAAGATCTGTGGGAAGGGTCACTAACAAAGGCCCTTAACCTGTTGCTCTGAGATGTGGTGGGTATGCTGCAGCACACTCAAAGTCTTATGAGGACCAGCCAGGAGCTCCTGAGGCAATAGAAACTGGGGAGTCACAGATAAAACACCTCAAAGGAAGGTCACCTGAAGAGCAGCACAAAGGAAATGCAGCCACTGCAGCCACTGCAGCCAGTAAGTTAGCTCCATCGGCCACCCAGGTGAAGTGCCTTTACACAAATGCATGTAGCATGGGGAACGAGCAAGAGGAGTTAGACATGTACACACATCTGGAGGGCTGTGATCTTACTGGCATCACAGAGACATGGCAGGATGGCTTTTATGATTGGAGTGCTGTTTAACACCTTTGTCA
>VXAK01005836.1:332-18741 GCA_013399435.1 Arenaria interpres | reverse complement strand
TTTCTGACTTTCCCCATTCGCTTCACTTAGTGCTTCTACAGTCTTGGACTTCTTGGACTTAAGCTTAGAGTTGAGGCTGAGTTTTTTTGTTTCCTCCAGCCTCGATGTAACACTCTGCAGCTGTCTCTCTTCGCTAAATCTCCCAGAAAGGGTTGTTGAAAGGATTATGGTACGTAGTCCCTGTGCTGTGCTTCAAGGATTGGTTTCCAGTAAAGAGAAAAGAAAGATAGTCGAGGGAATCATCTGAAAAGGGATTGCTGTTGTGTGTTTTAGTGCTGGCAGGGTGGGAAGAGAAGGTATTGCTAGAACCGAAGAATAATATCCAGAATTCCCAGAGATTATTTTTTTGCTTTGATTTTAATTTGTGAATTATTTTTGATTTTGTAGTTGTTATGCAATTACCAGAAGCAATTTAAAAGTTCAACAATTTTAAATTGTCTGCAGTTTTCACTCTCTATGTAGAGAATCATTTTGTATTCAGAGAGAAACCACAATAGCTTAGAAAGCAGTATAATGATTTCTTCGTACTACTTCCTAAAGATAACTGGTTTCAGACTTAAGCAAATGAGAAATTATCTTCTGGGTTGCCCACTGAATGTGAAATAGGCTCATCTTAAGCATTTCATGTCACTAAAATCACCATGATTACAGGTCTTATTAACTGACTGCATGTTTGGTTAAGTTAGTTATTTGTTAAATTTGACTGGAATTAACAACAAATTCTGACACGTTCAGTGCAAGAGGAAAGCTGACTCCCAGGAAGGTGCCCACATGTCAACCGTGTCTCATATGCAAGTTCTGCATAGAAAGTTTATGGTTTGATCCATTGTTCAGTGCAGCTTCAGCAATTTATGATCACCGTGGAGATGATCTGAGTATACTAAAAGTAAATATGAATGATGAGGTTATCTACTCCCTGAGTACATGATATCTCAATTCACTGAGCTATCATTCTTGTAGGTAGATCCCAAAGAGCTTCTACTGCTTGTCGTGGTGCCAACAGCACTGATCCTGCAGTGATTTTTATACAGTTGTGCAAAACGGGTCTTAAGATATTTTAAAGACCTTTTACCTGGACTTTTCCCCTCAGAATGCTAAAACAGAAAGGAGGGAAATCCTGTCCTCTATACAATGTTGTGAGATAATTAGATATGATAAAGGAAAACAGGGAAAGATTCATGTACAAGAAGATATTCAGGGGAAACAACTGCCTAGGTGAAGAGGCATGAGGAATGGAACAGGAGCAGTAATGTGGGTAGGCATTTGAGATTGTGACTATTCAAGATTATTGCAAATTATAGTATCACTTTCCTGCCGTTAAATGTAAATGTATTGTTGCCACACAGCATTCTAGCAAAAATTGTCGGAATAAGCCATTCTCTGTGTATCATTTGCTAATAAAATGTGCATTTAAATAATTAGAGAACACCCTGTCTCAAGGAAAATTCAAAATAGACATCAGATATCAGTTAAATTTGTTGAGGGAATGGCGAGAAATTATACATTTGGAGACCACAGTAAATATTTTTTCATTTTGTAGCTATTCCTATGGCTAGAATTTCAAAAAACTTACAGCCTTGTTATCAGAAAAAGTTGTAATGAGCTGAAGAGTTTGTATACATGGTAATTGTGTACATCGTAGAACTTACTACAGTGAAACAAAGCTTGATTCCAGTGCTTAGTTGTCACTTGAAACCATGTGTAAATCTGCATATGGGAGCAAGATATGTCGTGACCGGGAAATAAAAAGTATCCTCTTTTAAATATGGTTGTTATCTCCAAGTGAGAGTGAGTTATGCTATAACCAGGGGATTTCAGCTAAAGGCATGAAGTCACTGTATAAGCTAAAGCACATTAAAGTTCTTCACGGAGTAAGGGCAAGCAGTAATCCCCGTAAGAGCACTTCCAAAAAGCTGCAACTTCCATTACTTTATAGCAGTCTGGCTTCTATAAAAACAGATTCACAAAGTGAAATGTCATTTCCTTATGTAATTCTTTTTTAATGTATTTTAAAAGAGTCATCTCCTAACAAGTCACACTTTCAGCGTAATTAACAAGTAACCTTATTTAGCATGTAACTATTGTGGACCTGCTATATTAAATTCAGTTTATGATACATTCTTTTCTGAAAATGGAAATGGAAATGTATGGGTTGTATAGCCACAGAAATGTAAGGCAGAGAGAAATCTCAGCATTTATGCCAAAACTCTCAGAATACCATACAGACCTCAATATTTGCCCAACTTCTTTTTAAAACCTCTTGCAGATTATGCTGCAGCTGACCTGTATGTTGATCTTTTAGAAAAAAAGAGAGCTGCATTTGAAAATCACCTCAAAATGACTGAGTGGATGCATTTCTGGAGGGAGTCTTTGTTATAATGTTTAAAAACAATTGTTCTTTTTCATCTGAGTCATATATTAACCAAAGCATGTTAAAACTATTAAATCAGGCATTTACTAAAAAGCTCCCAGAATTAGTTTAAAAATTGAGTAATTAGACCCATGCTGCGATGACATTACTGTTCTGATATTACTTCCAAGTGAAGCCCAGTCTCACTGCAGTACTTTCATTAGTTGGTCTATGTAAATTAACTGGGAAAGAATGCCGTATGTTTTCAATTATATTTTAATGGAAAAGAACAAGTTATTTTATTTTAGACTGTAAGAGAGTTAGTGGTAGAATATGTAGCATGCATAAAATTTGCTTTGCAATCATTTTCACTTGCAGAAGATTGGTTTACAATATCTTTGTGAAGGGCTTATAATCAACTAGAATTTACATTTACATAAGATTAGAGTTATTTTTAAAAATACCTGTAATACAAAGTACAGCATAGTACCTTTTATGAGCACTATTAGCTGGATTCTGTGACTTGAATAGGAGTTTAAAAAAAGGTTGTAATGAGAAAGGTACTATAAAAACAAATTAACTAATGCCAATGACCGAGAGAAACTAAAAGACCTTCCATCTTAAACATGTCTACTTTGGTACCATATGAAGTTCTGTAAGATGTAACAGCTAAATTCTGTTAACGTTCAAATCTCAGCTCCTGAAGTATGCTAATGAAAACCAACTAAATACCAGAAATACTTGTGACTGTTTAGCTGTACAAGGCTTAAATAATAAAAGGAAATTATAATGCACATCAGAAATAGTGATTAGTTTCTCTGATTATTTTTTTTAATAATTTATTTATAAGCATATGTGTGAACCCAATGGAACACCTGTTTTTGTGGATTTTCTTGATTAGATTGTGGAGTTTTCCATTTTTAATGTGTTTTACTTTGTGTGAATATCTAAAACTCTAAATCATGCCTTCTAGAGCTTTTCATGCAATACATAGAAATTTATAGATATTCTCTGTGAAAACTGCAACTGTGACCTGCTCATGTAGACCTCCATGATATTTCCGAGATACAAAAAATTACCACTAAAACATCTTAGGATGCGATAAAATATTTTCATTTAGTTGAGATTTTGGCTACCTTCGTGTTCAAACTTAAGGGTAGGTCAATATACATCACCATTTTAACTCATTCTCTCTTTATATGCTAATTTCGTCACATGAAAGAAATGTATGTAAGAACAAGGAAAAACAAGACTGAATTTTGAATAATTTACTTCAATTATAAAAGTGTGAAAATATTGGAAATCCTAAACAACGCTGTTCTCTGGCTTCTTGCAGTGTTTTACTGGGCTCCAGTATGGTGGCTGCTGGCTTGTTGTAGTGTAATCTCTGCTCTGTTCCTTTTTTCTATCTGTAGTACGTCTGCAATGCAGAAGCTCGATGAGATGTGGAGTTAGACAACCACAGAAAAGCAGTTCGTACCCAGCCTATATCTACATTAATTTTGATAGGTCTCTGACATCTCATAATGATTTAATGGAATTTACTGCCAGCACTGGAATGTGCAAGATTCCTACAAGTAGGAGGCCAGCTGGTGAGTCTGTGAAATTTGACAACATTGCCTGCAGATACTTGTTTCCATTCTGCAGCTGCAGGTTGCATTAGCACAGGCGTGTTCTTACCTGCTGCCACAATAACCACAAGGATCAGCAAAGCAGACTAAGTTGTACCGTGTAGGGATGAAGTGCTGGCTGCTTGCCCAAGCTCCCTGCTGTTCAAGAAAAGGATACTCTGCTCTTACCTGGTTTTCCTGCTCATGTTTTATCATGGAGTACCATGTGACCATGTGCATGGTGGCAGTGACTCTGGACCTGCATTTTTATTCTGGTTAGTAGTCCTGATTAGCATCCTACAGCTGCACAAATGGTACTCTGGGCGATGGCTCCAAAGTTAAAGGCCAGCACCTTAATACACACTGGTTATGTTTAAGCTTGTTAAAAGCATTCTGCTATGGGATAAAATGGGTCTCAGAAAAAAAGTACCTCCTTTCAAAAAACAAGCAAATACTATTTAGTAAGCAGGTTTTAATTATTTTGTAGCTTCTATACCATCCTGAATTGCTTTTTCATTCTGATCAAGACTATTGTAATACAAGCAGAAACAGATGGAGTTTTGGTGCTGATCCAGACTGCAGATGTAGTCAAAGGCCATCTTTGACTTGCATCATGGAGGCATTTAGCCTAACCAGATTGTGTGGTGTATTATTGTACCCAAAATGCAGTGGCTTGATTCTCAGATGGTAGTGATCCCCCTTCTGTCCCAAGAATTGTCTGTCTAGTCCCAAGGATTAGTCATCTCTACACCCTCACCGTCTGTTCTAGTGAGTCAAAAATCCACAAAGGTTTCTGCCACCGCTGCCACCTCCTTTCTGGTGGCATAAAACAATTAGCTCCTGGGTCTTAACTGATGATAATTCTTACTTCCTTTGCAGGCTTTGTTGTCGAGGATTCAGTAAAAAGTATAATTGTGCCCTAAATAAACATTAGATGAGCATAAAGCATATTCAAAATCGAACTGGAAACTCAAGTAAAAACTCCAATAGCATTTTAATTATCAGTTGTATTCTGATTAAGAAAAGGGATGACAGACTATCATTCCATTTAGAATAACCAGTTCTCCTAGTTGCCTTTTGTCTCATTTGCGGTTCTTCTTTCTTTCTTTAGCGGTTTCAAATTTACACGTTGCTTTTAACACAACTCTCTCTATATATTCACTATATTTTGTAGTTTGTATATAGTATAAAATTCAGATGTGTATTAAAGAGTTCACTGGATGACTGAGGGACGCTAGCTTCACACTACCTCATTTCCAACAGTCATCACCTCTTATTTCTCTATTCCTCTACATTAGCAATTTTTGTCATCCGTTCCAGTAGGTAGCTTCAAAAGATTAGAAACTTTTTTTCACTCTAAAGTAGTCAAATGGAAATATTGCCATTTAAAATGAAGTGTGTATTCTCTGTCCAGAAATTGTGTTGTACCACTTGAATGAATGGTGAAAAGTGGTTGCTGGGATTATCCTATGGCTAACAAAAGAAAAAAAGAGGGAAAGAAAATTGCAGCAGTTAGGAGGGAAAGGATCACTGGAATATACAGGGACATGTAGGCACCTTTTACTTTACTGTAGCCCTTGTGTCAAAACGTTAAGGGATAATAAACTATCAGTATTTAAGAAAATTCAGCAGATCATGCACTTTTGTTGGTACTCATACAGATGCTGCAGAGCATGCAGATTGACCTGGGAAAAGAACACTATCCAGTGTGTGTGTGTGTGTGTAAAGAGTATCCTGTGCAAAATTAAATGGGAATGTCAGAGTTTAATAGCTGCAGCATCAGAAAAGATGAAGATGATATTTCTACATTCTTTTCTATCCAGTGATGTCAAAATATAAGCATGAGATTGGTCATTTACTGAAGTTAGGAATCTAGTTGTTTTAAGAGTAAAATAGCAAGGCTTACTTACTCAAAATATAACTAGGCAAAAGCTTCTGATTTCAGGAGAAGAAGAAGTAAATCCAGGTACTACAGAGCTTTAAAACTGATAAGTAACTGACTGACAAATAAAGAGACTGACAAATAATACTGCATTTTTCAAATCTTTTTATTAACTTCAGTGGTTTGGGACTTACTTGGGAATGTCTTATAGCTAACAAATATTCCCACCATTTCATTTTGGGAGACAGATTTCTGTAATACAGAACTATCCCAGTTAAATTTAAAAAAAAAAAAACAAGCTGCATTTTCTAGTGGCAAAGTAACGTATTGAAATATATATATTCGCATGTGTGTGCATGTGTTAACACACAAACACACATATCCCAATTAAAAATAATTTTGTACCGTTTCTGATATGCAGCAGATGTTGCTACTGAAGAAATTCCATTACTCTGTTTGTTACAAGGACTTGCAGTCAGTAGTAATGTGCTTGTTTTAAATTAGCCACTGCACCTTTGCTTTGTCAGAGAAATGAGAGCAGATTTGGTCTTCTTCTCCCCCCCCTGCTGGCTTCCACTTCTGTATTTTTGGGCATCTGTGTGTCCACACCCTTGCAGTGTGGGCTTTAGTTCCTGCAGCTTGATGTGCTGTGTGTCCAGTGCTCCTCTTCTCTGCATCCCTTTTCCTTCCCCAGCTTTCCTTCTGTTGACCTTCCCTCCAGAATGGCCATCCCTGCTGGAGGTGATGCTGTGGGATGGGACCTTTTCAATTCTAATGTGGAAGATCTGGCACAGATAAAGATGCATTTCTTTTTCAGTCTTAGGAAAATAGCTTCTGTCCTATGGGAGATGCGGTACTTCTTTGCATTAAGCAACAAAATGTTGCTGAAGTCAAAACTGCATGGAAACATTTAAGTGCTGAAGTGCATTAACAGTTGAAATATCCAAATAAGAGCTGAGGATGGGAGTTGAAGGTAAACCTTTTTTTGAAAACCTATTATGGGGAAAAAAAGTTGCAGTTTTGAACTCCTGGAAGAATGGCCTAAACAAACCTATTCCATCTCCGTTTCTTAAATCATTTAAAAGTAAACAGAGATTAAATCCTTTAATTACACCATTATTCAGTAACTTGCTTTGAGGAAATCGTGTTCCCTGAAGTTATACAGGGTGAATATCTGTAATTTTCATTTGAGTCAAAAAAGTAGTCTAACTTTGGGAATGGGAAAAGATGATAACTGATAATAACCATGTATAGTTCCCTGTCAACACTCTGGTATTTCATCAGAAACTTGCTAGAGTTTTGTTAGGTCTAACTTTAAATAACTCAATGGGCCATTTTCTTTCATGGACTTTTGAGGAAGAATTCCACACTGTAGAATGTCTAACATCCCGTTTTTGTCTAATGTCATTGAATACATGAACTATGGGCTATAAATATTTCCAGCTTTAAAGATTTTAAAACGCTTCCACTGTTGTTATTCCACTCTTTATTCATTGTTAGCTGAGCATTTTAAATGAGTTCAGTATCTTCTTTTGTGATGATCTTTCCTGATCCCTCATGTTTTCCCTTCCCATGCAGTGCATGGGTTTTTTCCTGTTATTATTTCCCTTAGTTATTTAAATACAAGTTTCCCTTAAACATACTGAAAAAAACTCCACCATCATCCTTCTCTGTAATAGCAACATTGTAATTACTTCTCTCAAGGCTGTTAATCAGAATAGTAATGCAGACTTCTGTTCATTTACATGTATATATTGATAAATGGGGGTGTTTGGAAGAAATTTTAAAAACTAATTAAATATCACTAATTTGGTCCCTTCTAAATGGACATACCTTTCCTTTCATGTTTTTATTACGTATTTATATTGTAGCAATGCTTACAGCTCGGCCCTGAAAATACAGGCAATTTAGGGAAAAGGTTTCCATTGTTAGTTTCCCAAATAAAAACTAATAGTCATATTTCTACTTAGTTGCCAGTTGTCTGTCATATTACCTCAGTGGTAACTGTGGTTTGGTACTAGTGGGAATGGTGTTCTGCATAGTACCATTGAGACCAATCTGATTTCATTTCAGTGGGTTTTGATTCTTCTCTTGTGTCTTGCTATTTTGCCTGTATCTTCTTTACCTGTATTATTCCGTTGAGAACAGCTTCTCTTTAAATGTGTTTAGGTGAATTTTTACCCATATAAGATCTTAGTTTCCTCATTTCCATTAACCCTTCTTCCTGACTTAAATGCATTGTAGGTATGTCTTTGCTGCCTGTTAGATCCTGACAGGGACTACCAAACTTAGTTTCTTAATGAAGACCACAACGTTCAAAGCCAGATTCTCTGGTTATGCAAGTATCTTTCTGCATATAATGAAATGGGACAGTAACAAGGGCAAACTTGAAACATTGATTCTTGATTCTATGAAACTTGATTCTATGGTTCTTCTATATGTGTGTGCATCGAGTTCAGAGCATGAACCGTCTGAGAACAATCCCAATGATGGTTCGTGTTCAGATTTTATATCCTGAAAATCATTATAAATACTCCTGTGAGATTATTTTGTGGAACTGTAAAGCAGAGTTGCCTTTAGGGATACTTATTTTTGTTTGTGAGCCTGTGTGTCATGTATCTTAATTTGTGTATATAGACATAATTAAGTAAAGACTTTTTAATCAGAATTTGAATAATTCCACAGTCATCACCTTTCTCATGGAATTGAATTCTGTACTGTAAGTCTGACTGTGAAACTGCTTTCTCTCATGGTTGGAACTAATTTTTGCAGGTAATTCTGTGGAAAGAGGAACTGAAACTGCTTGAAACTTTGGAGATATTGGGTATTAGGAAATCTTAAACTAAATACTGATCGAGTAAGCACTTCTTGAGTAGTTGCATGGTGCCTTGCCTTGTTAAGGGCAAGTTCATACTACCTTTTTGCTGCAGTGCTCTCTGTAGTTAAGCTTGAGTACAATCTTCACTGAGTGACAGAGAAAATGGATGGGTTTTGTTATGTTCCTATTTGGCCACCAAGTAATAGGAGAGAGTGCAAAGGGGCCCTCCAGTTATTAGATCATTCTGTTGCTTTCTGATAGGTACTCTGAGTAACCGTGGATAGTTCTGAAAGCTCATTTTATCTTTACTTTCATCTCGCCTTGATCCACCTAGGTAGCAATTATTTAATTCAAGGGCCAATTTTAGCTTAGTATTGGGGAAAAACTTAAAGGATTGTATGTGTTCTTTACCTAATAGAGAGCTGCTGGGCTGGGTGTTGACTGAGCATTGCTATTGCTCCAGTCTCACCAAATCTATCAGTTGCTTCCCAGTTGCTAATAGTCTGAAACAAAGAACAGTAAATTGCTTTTGTTTCTCTCCCTATTTCTTGATATTGGAACAGGAATGATATATGAACTGCAGTGTATAACACTATATGGAGCAAATACTTGCAGAAAAGTCTTTTTGTTGTTGTGTCTTTGGCCTGTGCTAAGGCAGTGGCAATGCTGGGGTCTATCATTCCCCATCCCATTAATGCGTAACTCTGGGTGAATCAGGCTAACAGTGGTATTGCTCATTTTTTAATTATTATTTCTGCATTAAATACTTAAAACAAGTAAGAAACAGAATCATCAGGATTTATGAAAGTGAAAGCCTTTTGATTTGGTAAAATTGCGACATAAAACACGGTATCTATGAAATGTGTTTTGAATGAAGACGATAAAATACACCTTTCTCTCCAACTTTGAAAGAATTAAACAAAGGCAGCAACTGGAATAAGAACAAAGTAGAAAGAGTCCCGGTACCAGATAAAACATCTTAAGTCTTACTAAAAACAAAAGCTGTCATTTTATCAGTTTTTACCAAATACGTTAGTATTTTAGCTTATGCCACCATCTACTGGACACCAGATGAAAGTGTTCAGCTCACTGTCCTGCAGATTCACTACTAAAACTTAAAAATCTTTTAAGAAATGCTAAAATGTTCATAAGGTTTTCACATAGCATTCTGCTCTTGACCTGTGCTTTAAGAATAGATTTTTTTAAATGTCATTTTGCATAGGCATAAAGGTTAAAATCGGATATCATGGTAAAAATTGTTCCTCAATCAGGTAATGCTTTTGAAAACTTCAGCAAATAATGTTTCTGTTTGCGCTGGCAGTCGTTGCTAGATACTTTGATGGAAATGTTAAAAATATTAATTTCCTGGGTGTGTATTGCAGGTTCACTGTGGCACTTAATTGTTTGATAATTCATAGAATTATTATGCGTTGGCATGAATTCACATACTTCATGTGCCACATCTAAAGAACCGTAATGTAGTGTTAACAATCTGCTTTACCCTTACTTTCTACTTTTTCAATAAATAGAGAAGTGGCAAAATGTATATCTTAAAATGCCAAGCCTTTAGACAAATTTTTGCAGAATTTACAATCAATTACTATGAAATTGTGGTTTTGGCAAGCATTTTTACTCACTGCCTATGAGAAACTTGATGACACAGTACTGAGTTCTGCATGACTGGGGAGCGAATTAGGTAATTCTGTTGATGTATGGATGTATTTCTTGTGAGCTCTGAAGCTTACAGAGACACACACCCACACACACCCCCCAAAGCAAATCTAAGTGCCTGTGATGTGATGTCACTTCATCCTTTTGACCGGTTACCCAGAGAGACTTCTCCAGCTCTGGCTGTTACTCCTTTTCCTTTTCCTCCCACTTCCAGAAACAAATCTTCCTTTCCAGAAGGAGAAGCAGAATGGAACCAGTAATCAACCTTCTGGAAAGTCTCCACCAGCCAAAATAGTTTGTCACTCTACAATGTCGGCCAGAGTAAGAGGAATCGTGGCAGGAATTTCTCTGTGAAAACTGCCGTCCTGCTCTGCCTTTTCATGGATTCAGCATGATCAGGGGGTGTTCTTTGCCAGGCATCAGTCGTGGATACTATTCCTCTCTGTGCACAGCCTGGGACACTGCTCCTGTAGTCTCTGGTATTCCCAAAGGCTCAGAGTTTAAGCACTAGGCTTGAGTTGGAAACAAATCCTTCCTTTCGCATGGGAGGACACAAGCCACTTTACAGCACTCATTTGAGTTCAAGAGCGGGTTAAATTGTCACCATAGCCAGAACACTCTGACTTCAGAAGACCCCCTTGAACTTAAGTCAGTAATTCATTAAAGGAAATAGAAGCCTTTATTACATACTTTAATTTCCATATTGCTAAAACCACAAATGAGTATGTGAGTCCATTCACTACTATGCATGAGTAGCTCGTTCGCCTCTCTCAGCTCCATCCCTTGGCCTGTGCCCTGGCAATTTATAAAGTGACGGCAATGCACAAGCCTGTTATCACTGTGGCAGACTCCCCATAATAGTTTCTATAGTGATAACTTCAGGGCTCCATGGTAATGGACACAACCAATTAATTTCCTGTCTGTCTTTTCTCCTTGCATAGCTTTACTAACGCCAAAACTAAATGTCAAGTAGGAAAATCTTCTGGTTTGTCCCTTTAGCCTAGAAACGGTAGATAAGCATAAAATCTAAGCCAAACATTACATCTCTGGAGGTTTCATATATGACTAATTACAATTTGGAAGCACACATGCTTTTAATTAAGCACTATTTTTTAACAGACAGAAAATAATAAGGACTGCAGTGGTGAGTACCCTTAGGATGTCAGGCTGTGAAGTCGTTGCAGAAGTTGATCTGATACGAAGGGGGAGAGTATTTCTTCCGTGCTGTCTTTTGCAGGCTTTACTGAGGGAGAAAGTAATCTGGTGTCAGGTGTTTAAAGGACTGGAGGATATTCCTGCAGTCACACACCTCGCTAGCAATTTGTCCTATGGTGAATCACGAAGATTTGGCATGATAATGTCCTATCCAGTAGCGGTTTTCTCCAGTTTTGCAGTGAGAAATCAAACCAGTCTGATGCTGAGCCAGATTTGTAGCTGAATTGTTATTCCTTGTGATAACTGCTATTGCTTCCTATTTGTCATTGCACCGGGCTTGCACATGTATCACTCTGACAGGTGCTCTTTACGGCTGCGTTTCTGGAACTAGGTCAAGGAGGTTGATGGGTAATTTGTGCTTGGAAGACCAGAAAGCATGATAATGGGAAGGGAGGTGATTTTGAGCAGTTCTGTCCAACAGTTCATTGATCTACTGGTGTGGATTATGATATGGCATTTTCACAGGCACAAAGCTGCTAGCCCCACGTTCAGCAGGTTTTGTAAAAAAAAAAAAAAAAGGACTATTCACTGATTCATGACTTGAAAATAATTTCTTTCTAAGAAAATTAAATAGAATATAGAGGGTTGTGGGTTTTTGTAATCACTAGGTTAAGTCCAAGGATATTCTTTGAAAAAGTCATCAAGATATACTGAAAAAAAATCTTGCTTCATTACTACAAATTGAAGCATTCATTACGGCTACAATAAAAATAGACATATCACAGAGTACATGGAAATAGCGTTAATGACCCTTGACAGGAAACTGCACTGTAAAGTTGATCAGGATGGGTGAGTGATTTGCATATAAGTGACAGACAATAATATTATAGTTGTTCACTAGTAATTTTGGAATAAAATTGGTAGTATTCACACAGTTAAAGTTTTAAGTATGTAGTTGATTAAGTAGGATCAGTCTGCAAAGCACTTCTGTTTAAAAGGATCAAATTTGAAGAATCAAGTCTTTCATCACATTATTAGTTGGACCGTTTGGAATGGCAGCACGGTTGACTGAAATTTGCAGTTATAACAAGCAATGAAAGGTAGGAGAGTTTTAAAAGCTGATAGATACTCTTCAAAAACTGCCGTGCCTCTAAGACTGCCTGGTGACCAGTCACGCCGGCTTTGTTTACATCATACCTTCCCTTGCGCTCATCTTGGCCTTAATCTCAATGAAGCCTTGTGTAAATAGATATGGCTCTCCTAAAAATTCAGTTATTGATCTTCAGCCCCTAGGGAAGACAGTCAGGACATCCTGCAGTTATATGATATGGATCTAAAAGAAGCCATTATTTACATCCTTTGTAGAAGCATCATCTGATCGTGCTTATTCATGGAAAAGGCAAGGAAGCGGAAATTCACTGGATGTCACTTCTTACAGGGCTGGGCATCAACACAGCAAGCAGGTTATCTGCTTCCTAAAAACTCCTGTCCTTATCCATTTCTTTTTCCCTTCTCAGATAGCAGTATAGGCTGTGAATGAAAAATGTTACGTCAGAATATGGTTTTACATGTGGACTGGTATCTTTTACTGAAAGTGATTAAAATTCAGAATGATTCTTGAAGATAAAATTAGCAAATACTAATTTTTTGGTGTCCACAGCTGGCTTTTTTATTTTGTTTTCTTTCATGGGCTGTTACTGAGATGAAGTGATTTACCAAGCAAGTCAGGCAAACAACCTTGAAATGCTGCTAATGAATTTCTAATTGCATAAATAATGTGATCAAAAAAGTGTTATAACATTCCAGGAAGATTTTGTTGTGTCTTTTATACTGCATTTTTGCTCCTGGGGAAACTCTAGGCAGAAGAAAAGCACAAAACCCTTGGAATCCTCAGAGAGGCTCACAGCATGTAGAAATAGATTGCTTAGTGGAGCAGAAACAGGATTTGTTCAGTTGTTGTCATATGTCATCCCTCTGTTGGGAGCCTCAGAGTTCAGGCCTGCCTCCCCAGCTCCATTGCAACATGCCAAAAGGTGACAGGGTGTTTGCTGGAGATGGTTATTACTCTTTGAAGCCTTTTGATACATGTTACCCAAATGGCCTTTGCAAATCTTCTGGAAGCATGCCTTGTTTTACCCGGTATGTGGTTTTTAAAAACGAAAGCCTAGAAACCTGTTAGGCAGTCCTATAGCCAGGGTTTAAGGATGCCCCTTTCTGTAAGAATTGAGTGCCCTGTTGCATGCTAGAATAGTTCATGCGCCTGTCTATCACCTGACAAGTTTTAAGATTGAACATATAGATTTATTTAAAACGGGGGTTTGTAGTAATGAAACAGCATTAGAGAAGATGAATTGCATTAACAGGCTATACTTAAAGACTCTCTGTGGCCGCTTTCAGCTCTCAGTTTATTTGCACTGACTGCAGCCCTTATCTACAGGTTAAACTTAAATCCCTTCTCCCATTTCTAGTGTTAAAAGTGGCTGCTGCTTCCTTCTTCCACAGAAAAGCAGAGAGGTGTAAGGAGCAAAAGTAATGACCCTTCTTTTAAGCTGCCCTGATCTGGAATGCACCAGTCTCTCTTACTTCCCAACTACAAAAGCTTCTTCCCAATACCACATCTCAGGAAGGAGTCAGGCCCTTCCCCTGTCTTCTAGGAGGTCTTTGATTACTACTTCCAGTGCATGGTTTGCTTAACATATCCAGGTTCTAAGAAGGTGGGTTTGCTTTGGTATTTTTTTTCCTTCTCTTCAGAAATACATTGGTAGATTTTTATAGTAACATTATCATACTGAGTTCTTCTTAGTATCATAAAAAGTTCAAAGATGAGATCATAAATGTTGACATTTTTATTTTGAGGGATGTCCTTTCTCTCCTCTACATGCTTTTAAATACATTGGATACCTTGAGGGATCCTTACATACCATGCTAGTGAGGCTGTCATGAACATGGAAGTGCAAACGTGCATGGTGCCATGGAAGTGGTCACAAAAAAGAAAGCTCATTTTCTATTGGTTACAAAACTTGTTTTCTTTCAAGATATATTGAGGGTAGCTTGCTAATTGTCTCATGCTGTGTTTTTTGAAAAGATAAACAAATTCATAAGTTGGTTTTTTTTTTCCTATTTCCTTAGTGAAGCCTTAAACATTTATATGAAACACAAACGGAAAACTTCTAAATGCTAAGAATATCCTTGTCTGCCAATTTAGATTGCCTAAAGACTTGGAATTAAACTTTTAATAATAATAAAGTACTATAGTAAGCGTATGTGACTGAAGTAGCCAATGATTCTAAATGTAAAGGAAAACCAGGACAAATTATCCAGCACGTGTATGAGACCTGATGAGACCTTGATTTTATCAAGTGTATCTGAAAGTATAGGGAGTATTGAGAAACAAGTAAATGAATGGCAGGTTTTGACTACACATTATACAATTAACTGCCTTGAAAAGATAATATAAAATAGTTCAAATTCTTGTATGTAGATAATGTGCTACTTTAACACCTATTAATTTCCAGAAGAACTTGTACTTACATCAAAACGTATCTGAAAGAAGCCCTATGTCATCTTAATGACATACGTTTTGCTGTCAAAAGAGCTAGGCATCTGCCTCCTTCCCCAGCTACCCAAAGGAAAGTTTTAAAGTGGTTTATAAAATGAGCTAGTTCTATTACTTTTATAATATTTTCTTAAAATTGGAATGAAAATATTTTTTAATTCAACATATTTAAATTTACATCATTCTAGTGGTAGCATGGCCTTGAATGTGTTTTATACTTTAATTGGCATATAAACTGCATCAGTAAATAGATTGGTAAATAAAGTTTTATAAAATAAATATGGTTTAGCAGAAGATAATACAAAGCAGGTGCAAAACTGATTGATGCTATTACCTAGTCTGTTGATCACTGTCAAATAGAAGGACATACAATAATAGCATCTGGCTCGTGCCCACTTCTGTTCTTTATTTTTCATTAGCGATGTACACAATAGGATAAAACAGTATGAAGTGTAGTATTTCACACACATGTCCTGTTTTCCCCCAGAAATCTGTTTTACCAACATCGGAGAGGGTATACCAGCCTCAATGCCCTGACATGGACTTAAGTTGAACAGTTCAGCTGTTCCTATATGCTAAATATGTTGAATACACCACAGTTCAGTGTAATTAATCGGTGACAGACAGAGAACTGAGGAACAATTGGCTGAATAGTTCCCCCCCTGCAAAAAAAAAAAAAAAATTATGTAGAGGCTTTTTTGTTTCACAGTCTCACCACGAGCCTGTAATTTCTCTGTCCTAGGGAAAGTAATTTTTTATAACTGGACTTGTAACACACCTTCAAGATTTACCATTTCTGAGCCAGATTATAAGGCCTTGCCTGTCTTTCATTTTCAGGAAAGGTGTCTTATATTTGGAGAGAATCCAGGGGAGAACAGGAGTGATTAAATACCTAGAAAATATGATCTACATTACAAAATTTAAGTACTTTGGCAATTAAAAGGAAGAAGCCTGAAAAGGAGACGTAACAGTTTTCAGGCACCTAAATAATACCTAATATAAAAACAAGGTGATGATCTGTTCATTGTGCCCAGAGACACTAAATTTTACCTTGGGTTTTAACACTAAGGATTCAGGCAGTAGAGAAACCTTACTAATAGCATAACTCTGGGAATAGTTTTTCCTGGAGAGACTGATTTCAATGTTGCAGAATTCTGAAAATATGTGAATAATGAGCACAGGTAACCTGCTTTGGACAAATGAAATAATTTGGTAATCTCTGCAGGTCATAATTTTTTTCTTCTTTTTTTTCCCTGACTTCCATATTTGGTACAGGCAGTATTGTGGTGCAGTTTGAAATATAGCACTGCTGTTTCACCAGAATTATTTACATTAACATTTTTTTAAAACTTCCTTTCAATGCAAATAATTACTTTATAGCCATGACCTGCCGCTTGTGATTTCCTGTGAATCACTGTCCTCATCTGTTATGGCCATTGCCTGTCAGCTCACCTTGGTCTCTGAGACTGGTTTTGTCCATAGTAGATGTCTTTTCTCTGAAACAAATTCTCCATCCCAAATCTGAAAAAATGGATATTCTGAATTAATGCATCTTATTCAGGTGCGCTTTTATTAAAAATTAAAAGTTGTTGTGTGTTTAGAATAACACTTGAAAAATTATAAATGCAAATTGTGTTACACAACATTATTAGTATTTTTTTACAACTGTCTTCTAAGTACATTTGTATACATGCGTGCCTTTGTATGTGTCTATAAAGCAAAACCATGATTTTTTTGTATGTATTTTCTCTTGCTATATAATCTAATAAAACCTTCCAGACTGTTGTAAATGGAAATAATTAAATGTTTCATTTCAATATTGATATAAACTTTTCCATTTACTCCCCAGGAGTTCAAGATCCGTGACTGTCCTACTAGCAGAACCACCTTTCCTCAAAAGAAAAGCTTCAGAAATTATAATAAAGGAAACAAAGGGCGTGTTCTGAATAAGGTAAGTGGAATGAATGAATCTCTCAAACTTTGGTGATCAGAAACCATTTTATTATATCTAAGACATATATTATAATGCATGTCAGAACAGAACATAAATTCCTTTGACATAAAATTATACTGTTTAATGAAAACAAGCTACAGATGGATGGAAATTTCAACTGAATGCTCTGTCAGTCGCTTGCCATTCTGAGAATAGTTGGCAACAATAAATACGGAGAAAAAGTGAAGACCTTTCTACTCAATTTTACACATCATTTGCTGTACCTGTACTGATTTCCTTTTAAAAATGGACGTTTTCCAATGTCACAGGCAGTATTTTTGAGGAAAAGTTATTCTGTAAGTTGTTGGAGCTGTTCAAAGTGAGCAGCTTGGTCAATACTGCGCCCACTAAATCAATAGGCTATCTTCTCCAATGCAATTTTATACTTTTTTTCATGAGAATTGGTATAATTTAATTTCAGCCATACTATATATTACAGGACACATATGGAAACTTTCTGTTTCATAAAGCAACTCAATAAATAGACTTAATTTTATTTGTTACACAGAGAAAGATTTACCAGTGAGAGTGAGCATGTGCCCAACATGGCTTACATTGTGCTATCACAGTGAACCAGCAAGGCAAAATAAGTATGCTACACTGAAATATCAGGGAGTTTTCAAGTACATAAAGTGTGGTTTGTGTGTGTCTGTTAAATCTTACTTTAATAGGCAAAATCTTAACATTCTCACTCCCTCTTTCAGCTACGAGTATGGTAGCCACCTACTAGGTTCTGAGATTCTAATTCAGTATGTATAGTGTAGCTGATTGAATACTGTTATGTGAAAGGGAAGACAAAAATCTGACTTTCCTATGTCTGCATTTTGTCAGAGCCATAAAATTGCATATGCAGTGAGTATATTATATTTTTCACAGAAACTGGGGAACATTTTACAAAGCAGCTAAATACATTTAATTACTTCTAAACCAGACATTTTGAAGATTTTAATGTTGGAGTAATCTCCATTTTAAACTGTTCTTTTATTTCTTAAGGCCAAAATGTTAGGAAAAAAATGAAAGTGTTCTGGGAAAGTCTGTTTTAATCTAGATACGTAGTGATCACATTTATTATGTGCTTGCGCATGTTAGTTTTCATAGAACTGCTTCAAGCTTTTATGAAATGTTGATGTTTGTAGTTCAACTTAGTATTTTATTATTTTTTTAAAGTTCCAGTAATGCCAACTTTATATACATGTCAGTGCATACTTTATGAAATTGTTGAGCAGTCTTGCTGGTCTGAACTTGAGATATATCCTCTGCCGTGTCTGTCTGTGTAGAGACATGTGGGTCAATAGTTAATGAAAACAAAATAAAACTGCTACTGACAGGTGAGCTTTGAAAAGCAATCTTTGCAATAAATATAAGCTTCAGTAT
>VXAK01005835.1:31241-48075 GCA_013399435.1 Arenaria interpres | reverse complement strand
TTGATAACAGAAGACTTAAGATATTTGGATAACAATAAAAAAGGAATCTAAAAATAGACATGCAAATCAAAGTTCCCTTTTTTGGAATTTCTCTCTCTGGGTTTTGGATTAAAAGTAAATGGCATTTAATACTGAAGGAACTTAGATCAGCTATCGTTCCTTTAACAGTATCTGGACAAATCCTCAACACTACAGTCATCCAGAGGTTTTATTCAAGTGGCTGTTGTTTTTTAGATGTTTTCAGTATTCACAGATAGAAGTACCTAGGATCACTTCCAACAGGTTTCAAGATCCTTTATAATGCAAGAACAAAAACTAGAAAGCCAGAGTGCAAAGGCAAAAAAAATAATGTTACCAAGCGGGGAAAAAATGCAGAGAATGTATTTTATGAGAGCAGCAGCCAAAAACGCCTAACTGTAGAAGCAACAGATTTAAAAGAACTTTTTTTAAAAAAAGAAGCATACACACCAGAATATTCCCCTGGGTATGCAGCCCAAGAGAAAACAGATTGGAGAATCCCAATTAACTATTTTTACAGAACTTCAAACTAAAGTTTAATGCTCACTTAGAAAAGATCCAAATCTTGAAACACATCAACTATCCTGGATGCAGAAGTGGCTTTTAAGTAACACCAAGTAATTTGGACTATGGTTGTGCTCAAAGTGAAATGATTATATAGTTAAAACTTTTAGACCAACACATTCTGCATAACAAATGTAGTTATAACAATGTATTCATAACTGCTGTTTCTAGGAGTAGTTTTATGGAAAATGGCAATTAAGTCAGTGACAAACTTTTGATATGTTATACTAAAAGGCATTTTATCTTTCCCCATGGAAAACAAAGCATCTATTATCATAAAATCCTGACAGTAACTTGATTTCTTTAAACAATTTATAATGTAGATAAGGGAACTTGCTATAGGTTAATATTTCTTCTCAAGTATCTATATTTTTTGCATGCAGAATGTGTCATTAGTTGTCCCTGTGACAACAGAGTGCAAGAGTTTTGGATGAAGTATGTTCCAGCAAGGATGTGGTGGTCCTTACTGCTCAGGATTCAAAGCAGAGAGGGACAACAAAGAAAACCCATCTCAGACTGGAGATAGGCCCATTACTCCCAGTGAGTAATACCTTGCAGAAATGTCACCTAGTTAACATAAAATAAGTTTCTGGTGAAACACTGAACAACCAGAAATCCAGATTGCACACACAATAGTTCTAAATAATACTGCTAACAATCTGCATTTCTGCTGGGTCAGACAACAGAAGCAAACAAACTGCTCATTTTCTATAAACAACACAATTCCTAAAACACACAGAAATTGCATCTGCATTTTATATATTCCATAGTACCAGCTTTCATTAATCCAAAATGAGGCCTGAACACTGCCATGTCCCAAAATACCTCTTTTATAATACAAGACACTAATTGTTTATAGAAAGATCCTTCTTTTAATGACCTTTTTGCTCCTGATCATCTCATATTCCCAAAACCTACATTTTGTTCAGTCAGCACACAAGCAGCAGCAAGCTGCTTAGAGACAAGAGAAACATGAGTTCCTCCTCCCCTTTCAATTAATGGTTTGATTCTCAAATTACCACCATTGCGTTCTGCTGCAATTCTCTCTTACATGTTAAATTCCATAGAGAGGTGACAAAGTCAGGCGATTGCAGATGGGGCACAATCTGAATTAAGCTACCTAAAACTAGTTCAAGATAAAAATCCTTGATTGAGATAATACTTGTGTCACAGAGCATATAGGGAAAGCTGAAATAGAGAATAGTGTCAGAAGTGCCCCAAAAGATGAAGGCGGATATCATTATATTGAAAAAAAGAACACACACTTTCCCGTTTGGTTTTTTTTTTGCATTCCAATAACCACCTAAGGATGATATTCAAAAGATTTTAATGCAAACGAATCCTAAGAGTAAATCCAGCAAGGATAATTAAGCACTCGACTAACAAAGAAAATTCCTCTTTAAATAACCTTTCTTACCCAGTAAATCTGCACCTTCATCCACATCTCCAATTAGGCCAGAACCAGCTGATGACAGCTCTTCAAAGAGCGACTCTGTGTTACGGTCAAATGCTTTGTTCTCTATGCCTTTGGTAGGAGTGCTATTCAAAGAATTAAAACAAGACATAAAGAGCAGAGAGAAAACATTCCCACATGAAGAAAGTTTTCTCCATGTTTTAACTAGCAGTTCATCTGTTACCCCCCAAAAAAACAGAAGTAAAATTTTCAGAAGCTTTCAATCGGCTCAGAGTCCTAAAATCTATTTTCAAATACTATTTCGGCATTGAGATCCCAAACTTGAGTTATATGCTGATATTGAGCTGGTCAGGATTTTAATAAATTAAAGCATATCAAGTTTTGGCATATAGAAAATTCAGCCCTGTCAGGACTTAGTCAGCCTGAACGCTTAAAGAACAGACAGCTCAGCCAAACTGGAAATCATATAATAAAACAAGAACACAAGAGAATCAAAGAGAGATTAAAATATTCCTCTGGCCAGAAAGGAGGCTTCTTTTACACAAAGATCTTGCGCTATTAAAATTCACTATACAAGGTCATTTTTTCTACCTCATCACACAAATGAAATACACAGACACGTAACACATTTGAAGGACTTGGGGCTAGACCCTAAATTGTCCAGAAGATCAGGCACTCACCACACTACTAAAACAGCCCTTTATTATTTTTAATGGGGCTTTAGACCTTTTGAAAAATGTTATTCCTCAACAAGAAAAAGCCTGCAAAGAAGCAGACTCAGGAAAACCAACACTGGGATTCCACCATCAGAATCTCATAAATAAATGCTGTAACATTTCCAAAGTCAGTCATAAATCCAGACTTTAAAGACATGGGTGAAAACACAAGGGCACCGCTTGGAAACTGCTAGTACCTTAAAACCTCGATCTTGGAAGAAAAGGTCTCTTAATATAGACCCTTTGCTTGAAATACGGAAAGAATATTTAAGCAGTCTTAAATCTCCTGTAATATGAAGTACCCTGAACATTCATCAGGTATAGCAACAAAAGAAGAACTGCTGTTGCACTGAAAACCTCCTGAAGAATCTGGGGAAGCAAGGTCACAGAAGCAGGAAATTCATCATATAAAGCATGTTCTCAGCCTGGTATGTTCTAAAATTGTCTTCCTACTCAAATCACAACTCACAACTTACCTGGAACCCTTATATCCACTGAGATCTTTATCCATATCCAGCTCTGGAGTTGACTCAATGATTGCCTGAACTTCAGATTTTTCTTCATTTTCATTCCCACCTAGGGAAAAGCAAGTGGTATGTCTCCATAAAACAAAAGTCAATGTGACATACGATATCATCTACATGTAGTTCTTATTAATTGCTCATCAAATTAGTAGACTTCTGTTCAAAGACTTAAGGTAATTAAATGAGAAGATATGTGGATTTTGGATACTCTAGTACAGACACTGGAATTTTGAAGTCTCTCCTGAATTTAACTTAACTCATCGAACAGTAGCTATTTCCCACGTTTTCTGCAATCAAAGCAGATGTCTATCGCCTCATGACTTAGTGTCTAGATGAGTTCCACTTCTGCTGTTTACAAGGAACTATCATAAATAATTCTGATTCTAGGAAAATAAAGCCACCAATAGACAACAGTCTTGTATCTCTTAGCAATATTCTGTACTCCTGAAGATATTGGGAAAAAAACATTTCTCATTTGTGGCACAACAATTAAGATATTTCATAACGGATTAAATATGAGATTCGTAGTAACCATAGACTAAAAAGTTAAAGCAGCTCACCAGTGGACACGTTTCTTGTCTCTTGAGCTACCTGTACTTCAATATTCTTGCTTACGTCCAGCTTCTCATTCTGCACATCTGCCTCCTTTGCAAGCCCTTCACTATCTTCCTTTTGAGGAGTTTCTGCAGGCAGCGCGGGTACATCTGAGGGAGCTGTGGATGCTGGAGTAGTAGATTTTGAGCCTGCTTGGCTAACATCAGAGAGCTCATCCTAAAATCGAACAATTACCATTTAAAAAAGAAACACAAATTAAAGTATTATTAGAAGAGTTAGGCATATAAACTAAAGAACAAACACCAAAATTCCAGATGATGATCATTATTCAGACAGGGCTGCATCAGGCAGCGTTCCAGGGCAAGAGAGACTGCGATATAACTAAAGGCTACACCTGACAATAATAATAATAGCCCTTTTCAGAATTTTATCTCCTTTCATTCACATTTCACCCCTCGTTCCCAACCAGAGCCATACCAGCATCCAGATGTTTTAACTATGACTTAAACAGCACACAACCGTGAACAAGAGCTCACTGCAGATAAGAAAACAAATTGGCCTGTTTAGGCCAATATTTTCTAGCATAGTCAGAGGAAAATCCTTGGGAAAAATAAAGATGAAACATTGCGCCTGGTACGTGCAAAATTAAGGCAGAACGGCAAGTTTTGATAAAAATGTTTAAGGTTTTGTTTGGGACTCAGAGGTGAAAGCAAGGCCCCTAGACATGTCCATGACATATCTGTTAGTTCAGGAAACCTAAACTTTTCAAAAATGAAGCAATTTTAGACCTTGTGAAGCATCAATTCATTATACTGCTAGCGGCCTTTTTTTTTTAAGAAGGAAGGGAAATCCTGCATATAGACACACGTTATCTCATTTGTGGCTAGTGTAAGATTACTAAAAATTGTGATTTCTACATTTTTTTGGAGCTTCCTGGCGAGGCAAGATCTTAATTTCTGGGGTCAGGGAGGAAAACACACATTTATGTATATCAGAACAAATTAAAAGCTTGCATCATATAGCGGCATCTCCACATGGAAGATGCAATCCTTAGAAACAAAATTCAGCACTTTCAAGACCTGCCTATCAATTACTTCCAGTTTTCAGCCTTTTTCAGTAAATTCCAAAATAACCAGTAATTATTATTTGATATTCTGACAAAATTATTCAAGAATACAGTCAACTAGCAGATACTTTTAAAGGAATAAAACACGTGCATTTACCCATAGTAATACAAGGCAACAGACCTGACATACTAAGGTGTCAGGTCTGTTAAAAAAAAAAAGGAAGAAAAGCTACACAGTTTACCCAATTGGCTTGTGATTTGGTGAAGTTGAGCTGTCGGATAATGATTCATACTTCAGCAAGCAGCTACAGAAGGGAGGAAATGCTACCCCTTACCAAGGGAATCCATAGTTCACACAAACAAGGAATAAAACCTCAACAGAGCTGTTGGCTCCGTTCAAACATTTCTGCATCTTTGTATTCCAAAAGCATCCACGAACTGATGCAGCACAGACCGATCACTGACTTTGGCACACAAGGCTCAAGAAAACTGATTTGATAGCCCAAGAGAAAACAGTGAAGAGAATGGGCTTTTCCTTAAAGGAATTTCAAATAATCCCACCTATTTTTTATTTCTAACTTTATTGTCTTTGTATTTTTTTAGCTAACTCCTGGAAACTACACTGATTAAACTATCATAAATGTTTATTCTAGAACTAATGACAATGAAATGCAATTCCATTAAGTGACAACAATTAATCAAAATATCTCAAAGCCTAAGCCTTTGAAAATCAATTCTAGGTTGACTTAGCAAAATTGACTTTTCTGGCAATGTTGCCAAAAGACTTTTCCTGAAAAAATAAAAATTAGTTTAAAAATTAGATAATTAAATCTGAAGAAACAACAGCTCATTTGCAATGCATTTCAGAAATAAGCAAAAGAGACTGAATGGCACATAACTGTATGCTGTCTCACAATGATACTCAGCAATGTCACCACTGTACAAGCTACAGGACACAGAGTCTTTTTACTCTGGGTTTCATCCCGACACCCGCTCTTTGTGATGCTTTTGGAGGAACTTATTCTGACTAATTAGGTTTCAAAAATTACAGTCTGTGTTGTTTTGTAAATTCTCTTTCAGCAGTGCATCATTTTTAGAAGAACTATACCAAGAAGGCTATTTTAACAACATATAGTAAACGGTTTTGAAGAGACAGAATGGGGTCAGAGACTTCATGTTATACCTCGTCTCCACTTTTAGTAAAAACTAAGTTGTATTTCAGTCAGCTCTCCTAAAGTCTGTCAATTTACTGATGTTAACTGACATAGGACAAAGGGAAAAAGACAAATTTAAGATCCAAAAAAATGATCCTAGTCAAGAGTTTGTTAAGTGACAAATTCTTAGATCCAAACTCCTGTTGTCACTTTGATATGCTTATCATTACCTAATACGTTTAACCATTACTTACACTTCCAATTAATGTTTATCATTACTTACATTACTTAATATGTTTAACCATTACTTACACTTCCCAATTATCTCCAGATGACCTCTAGGCAAACAAAAAGTCTGGGTTCTAAGTATGTCTGGATATTTTTTAGTTCTTATAAGTTTAATACTCCCCTGCTAGGTATTAAGTTCCCTTCAGAGGAAATTCCCCTCAGCTGTATGCCTTTTCAGAAATAACAGTACATCTATCGTCTTCCCAAAAAACCTCATCAACAGAAAGATACAGGGAAGTTTTACATGTTCTGGAGTTGTTCACCCTGCAGATTCTTCCTCCCGCTGTTCTGTTAGTGCACCCTAGTCCCAACTGCCAGATTTATCGCACTCCAACATCACTCCCCCATTTTTCCATTTCTGCAGTTTGTTCTATGCCACCCTCTCACTGTTGGAACACAGAACAATTGCAGGAATTATAGCCAAGCTACGCATAAGGGAAATCATAATTAAAGGCTAATTTAGGAAAGTGAGGTCATTCTGAACTCTGCGGTATACCTGTGCTATACGCTGGGAGTATGCAGAGGCTGTGTTAAGAGTACTGCCTGAGGAGTAATCAAAGCTTTCCTTCTAAAAGGATATGAACTCAGCAGACCTGTTTACACTGTCTAATTACACATCTAATGTGTAATGAACAAGTGACTGATCTTTGGATCTTAGTCAGAAAGAAAAAAAAAAACCCACTCCTGTGAGAGAACTAGCCCGTACTACCACTCATTTGGAAAACGCAACCCAAACTCTGTGTCTTCCAGTAAATAAGTTCCCTCAAAGCTCATTTGAGTAAGCAATATATTTGGCCTACATGAAGATGATTTAGGGCTTTCCTCCCCTCCCCTTCAATTTGCTTTTTCTCCCCACTAAGGATCTATAATTTGTTTACGGGAGTTTCTTCTAACACACAAGGCAGCCGAGCAGAGTGCTCACCTTCAGGCTTGTGTGGGACCGCGGCTGACTCAGCTCATGGAATTTCCAGTGCTCTGACCCAGGCGTTTCCCCCGCTTCCCGCTGAGTTTCAGGCGTAAGCAGCGCATCTCCTGGAGGTAAAGGGAAGATGCCCAGAGATATCGGACGCTCCTTTCTGTTTGAAAGAGAGACAGCTTTCATCAGCCATTTCAGATGTCACAATTTATTTTCCTCTACGTCTCAAAAATCAGTAGGGAAGTGGTAAAATTGTAAGTTCAAGCACTCAGACTACTCTCTATTCAATATACAATCCAGCATGCACACTTTGTATTACAGCACATAATTCCTCACTTAACATTATTAAATTGGAAATAGTCTATTCCATGGCTTTTGGCAGCCATTATTGATTGCATCAAAGCTAATCTATAGTAAACAAGTTTTACACAGAAGTGGACCACAAACAGGAGTATAAGATGAAAATGTTGCCTTATTTCAGAGTATTTTACAGTTTTCAGCAACTACTCTTCAAAAAAAATATCATTTTGCACTTCTTTTTTTTTCCAAGATGCAGTACCACATAAATTCTGCAACGGCCAACAGCTGAATCATTAACTGAAGCATTTGGGAAAAGTTGTAAACAATCAGCTTAGAGTCCAGCTCTTTGCAAAATTTATGCTATTTTTCTTCTGAAGATCACAGCAATTATATAGATTTGTACAACTGAAAAGAACTGGGTCAAGGAATTACTTCTGTTAAAACTAGCGCAACCAAAGATTGCATAGTTTTAACAAAAATCAGTTTAACGTTCTACTTCATGCTAAAGTGGCACAAAAGCTTGTGCAAATAAGGCAAATTACTTCAAACCAATTTTTCACCATCTCTGCTATCTCTATCACTTCCTTATGGCAAACAATGTTTGGAAATTCCAAAGCTTCATATATTAACCCTCAAAAAAAAAAATATCCCTGAGTCAATCTTGCTGTCAGTAGTGTGGTCAGTGAACAAAAAGCTTAATTCTTCCTGCTAGCAAGGGACAAAAACAGTGTGTAGAATGCAATTCAGAGGATGCTACAGCCAGCTCTGAAAAAGAAAAATATCAGCCAGGCATAGAATTGAGATAAAGAAAAGTATTTGTTCAGTCAGAACAATGATATAGAGAAAAAAGGACTGTAATCAACTAGCACAGCTTTAAGCATACTGAACACAGAAAATAAAAGTGTGTACAAATGATGGCAGAAAATTGCACTTTTTGAGAGAAAGCATTGCCTGTAGGTACCCCTGCAGAGACAATCCAGACAAAATATTAAGATTTGAGAGATCTCATAAGTTAACACTATAAAAAGTCAAATCACAACCATACATACTTTATTCTGCAAGGCTTTATAGCCTAGGCAGAATTCTATGCAGAATTAGTACCTGCATATAACTTATATGCAAAAATATGAAAGGGAGTGTCAAAAAGCAGAAGGAAGAGCTAAGCTTTTTTTCTATAATTGCTTTGGGTTTGGTGGTTTTTGGGGGGTTTTTTTGGGTTTTTTGTTTGTTTGGTTTTTTTTTTACTTGCAAGAAAAGGTAGTCAAGAAGGGATTGTATTGAGCAATTAAGCAGTGATAAATTTACATCACCAAAAAAAACCAATGTTCAAAGAGCAAACAATTTTAATTGGCACAAAACTTTCCAGTACAGGTGTACAAAAGATGCTCCCTGTCACAAAAATCTTTGCAACTAATTCTCACATTGCACGTATCTTGGTCTTTCATCAATATTATTTCAACCTAGTCATTAATTTGGAAGCAGTCTAGCAGAGCAAAGCAGACAGCAAAGCAAGTAAAGAAAAATCAGTCAAGATTATGAAATAAAAAGCATGAGATACTGTTCCAGCATCTGCAAACTAACTGTGCTGTAAAGTCTTCACAAAAAGTAGCCACAGAGCTCAATAGAATTTGATTCCAACGGTTCCCGCTTTTGTAACAGGTTCTGCTTTTCTTTAGATTTCCCACAACTCCAATGTGTGTGGGTAACAAAAGCCACAGCACATCACTGGAGCTGATGTTAAGAGACAGGCTGGAACCATTTCATTGGTTAAGAAGTCCAATAACAAAAGAAGGAAAAAAAAGCTGCCCCTGGGTGGAGGGAAAGCGGTGATAAAGCCAGCATTGTGGGCTGCGGGGAAAGGCCTCCCCCAGCAAGGGTTCAGGGCAGAGAGATTTGCTTACTTGTAGGATGTGCCACAAAAGCTTATCTTCTTCTCGGTCTTCAGAAGAGAAAATTTCAACAAAATGGGCACCAAACAAGTTCACAACTGACATTTCCTTTTTTTTTGCAGAAGAGTTCATTATGAACCCATTTTGATGTGCTAAATGCAGCTCAGGCGCATTGCAAGACTAGAGAGTAAATGAAAGTTGTAAAGGGGGCTGATTTTGGAAATAAAGGCTATTACATGCATGCCTGCATTAAAAGCAATTATCTGATTAGACTGAAGCAATTTCAACTTATTTCACTGGTTGTTGACCAAAAAGCAAAGAACCCCTTACGCTCCCCAAATGTCCAAGGAATATCTGAAAATACGACAGTGAGCAGAAGGCAGGAGCGTGCTTTAAAAGCTTAAACTAATATTCTGAAGTGATGTATTGAAGCATTTACAGGAACCTTTAGGATAAGCAACCAGATGTTCTGTTCTAAAATCCGACTAGTGTTAAAAAAATAGAAACAATTATTCTACAATTAGATTCCTTCATCCTATATTTTTATCTTTTTTTTAAATGAATAAAAGATTAAGGAACTGAGTTCCAATTCCAATAATTCCTGAACCAAATTACTAAGGGCGGGAAAAAGCACAGCTTCCCCAAACCCCTCAAATCTTCTCCAGGGAATGCAAAAAGCACATCACAAAAAAACCACATTTGTTAAACCACTTGGGTTTTTTTTGAAAATAAGAAGTCTAATAGAAGCCATTGAACATGAAGTTCAATATTTTGCATTGCTTTTTTAAAGTTGGGAAAAATCAAAGCCAAAACAAATAATCTCCTCTTTTAAAAAAGGGCAGCCTTACTAATTAGTTCAGTCTACAGAGCGGTACACTTTATTTTATTACTTTGCATTTAAATACTCATTCATAAATATTTATTATCATATTTCTTTTATCTATTGATTGGCTTTCAACCTTTGGAACAACCCTTCTGTGCTCAGAGACACAAGTTAAGAGCATACAACCATACCAAGTCTACATGCACCACGTATTAATGAGAAAAAGTCATGTGCCTCTTTCAGAGAGCACTACTCCAGCATTTTTCCCCTCTTTAAATAAAGTTTACTATTCAATTTACAACCACAGTTAAAGCACGTCAAGTTTTGGGGTCAGAAAGCTACATTTTAAAACTTTTCCAACTGTTTTCCATTTGTAATTGTAGCACTAAAACACGTCCAGATTACTTTTGGTCACAATATTCTAATGCATCTCTGCTACTGCCCCGGGCAACTCGGACAAACAGAAGAGAACTTGAGGGGGGCTGGAGCTGGCAGCCTGCCACCAAGTACAGAAAAGAGGAGAGGATAACATTTGGCTGAACAATAGTGAATAGGCTTTAGGAGCTCTAATGCTTAGGTAATGAAAGATTATTAATTTTTTTTTCCCACCACCCAATAATCAGATTTTTTTAAAATAACGTGATCAACTAATTACTGTGGTTTTGAGCAGATCATCAATTAACGGATCTTATATAATGCTTTTTGATTTAAATAAGTGCAATTTAGTAGTACAAAGCCTCAGATTGCATACATTTATGGCTACACAAGATCAGCCAAGCACCTGACAATACGCTTAATGTGAGCTTTATCCACAACGTTATCACAGCTTTCTTTGAAGGTTACAGTAAATCAATGAAATAGCTTTCAAAAAAAAATATAAACTGGCCTTGTTTAAACGAAAAGCAATGAAATTTGAGTGTATAAAACAAATCCATTGCCATATCCTAACCCATAAATATTATGCTTACAAAAGAATTTGAAATGTATACATAATTTACATCTTTAATTCATCCTTGGTCTTTCTGTTTGAAAGGGAGAAGGAAAGCAGAGAACGAGAAAGAGCGCATGAAGCCAAGGTTCAGTAGGTCAGAATACCTGAGTATCCTTGGTAGGTTCTGCGTCAGAGCTGGCACACCAGTAGAAATAGAAAAGTGCACGAGCAGCAAAACCGAGAGCGACACCAGGATCGCGGAGTTAATGACCACCGCCCCGCCAACGAAGCCAAACACAAACAGCAGCATGCAGCCAGGATTCATGGCGCTGCCCTGGCATGGTGAAACGCCGGAACCCAGAAGGCTACGGAGGGGCCGAGGGTGTATCTTTGTAGGCAAAGTCTGTCATTCAGCCGCTGCCACAAAAACAATGCCATCAGCAGCGGCTTTCCGCTCTTCTGCAGCGGCGGCGGCGGCGCAATGACATCACCGCTCTCCTCCCCTCGCTCCCCAGCCGCCGGGCTCCTCGCAGCATCTCTGCGGCGACGCAGAGATACAGCCAGCCCCGGAGCATCCTCCCTCCTTCCACCCGGAGTCCATAGGCTGGAGAGCACCAAAATCTGCATAATATATTCACATCGAGCCCTTAGAACAAACGGGTACCACAACACGCACCTTCATCAACCTGTACACAAAGCCGTGCCAAGAGAGCAGCTATTTCGGGCCGGCTGCTGACATTTTTCCTGCCTACCCAAATGCAAACACAGGGGAAAAAAAAGCAGCTGAAATTGTTTAAGGCCGATGTACAAAGTATATCTCAACGCTTAGCGATACCACAGCAAAAGCCTCTTTCTACTGATTTCTACACTATTCTCTTACCGCATTCCGATCATACAACAAATCTTTCCGATTCAGCCGAACCGTTGTTGTAGGATTAAAGAACAAAGTCTTGCAAACACAGATGAATGGATTTTTTTTTTTTTCCTTTCATTTCAGGGTGAGAGCGCAATAAACAGCTTACCTAATTCTACTGTGTGTTGTGGATTCCAGCTGATCACCCCCTGTTAGCTGGTGAAGTTTGGTTCTTTCCAAGTGCTCCATATAATTGTGGATCATCTGTTTAAAATGACAGAGAAACAGCAAGAAATATTTAATACTATTTCTTTTTACTACAACTGCATAGTTCTTGGCCAACGCAATATAATCTTCCCCTGTAATGCTAAAAAATAGTAAAAGCATTCAGAAACATTAAAGAAATAGATAAAGAAAGAAGCAAAATCACACAGCGTGTAAAACCACAGACCAGAGAGAAGCCCACAATAAATAAAAAGATTGCAGAACTTACTTGTGCATTCATGCACAGGAAACATCCTAAGGGCACACAAAGTGCATGTGGTATTAAAAACAAGAGTTTTGAACAGAAGTACCACGTTCAAATCCTTCCTGGAGGCTGTTTAAGACCTCTGTGTCCAGCAAATATTAAAATTTATTATATGACACAATACATTTCACTGTAGCCTAATTGCAAAGTATTGTGAAGGTCAAACAAGATGCAACTCCTATATTACACATAATGAATCCACAAACTAAGAATCAGGTTATTTCAGTAGGCAGAAAGATGAAGTCAGCATCTTTTTTTCTTCCAACATTCAAATAAATTTAAGCTTTCTGCATTTTCTAAAGTGAAGTTTGGTTTTAAATTATCTAGACTGATTTCTCCTAAAAAAAGACCGGGAGCCTGTGGATTTTTAGCACCTGAGAAGAGCTTTGCTCGCTCTTTCCTTTAAGAGGGACAGCCCCAGGCCAACACACTGACTCCTGCAGTCATGACTTATTTAATGAGTCCCGATTCCAATCGGCCAAAGGATGATGCTACTGAGGTGTAACTGATCCGGGACACACACAGGGAGAAGTAACAGGTATCACTGCATCACTCCAAAAGCTTCATTTGGGCATACGTCTGTGAAATGAAAACTGGGAAAGCCTGAAGAGAAGCCGACATGACATTTGGTATTTTTAGCATTTCTACACTCACATTCAGAGATGAATAGGGTACTCAGAACAAAAGGGAAAAAAAAAAAAGAAAGAAAGAAAGAAATCATAGGTGTACTGCAGAATAATTCAGTGTGCTTTCTTCCTGAGACATATTCAGGTCACGTCTCAAAGGCTTCCTCTAGAAAAAAAATACCTATTCTGTAAAGCTGCAATTTCTTCTGCTATTCTAGACAGGGTATACACACACTTTTAGAACAGTGTTATTAACAGGCATTTGTACAACCAATATCACATAAGCTTTTATCTGGGGGGCATTTGCATACATAGGACTGAATTCAGCAGGACCTGGAAACCTACATCTACCTGTTACTTTCAAGTCAGGGCTGATGTGTCTGAGGGCAGTAAACTTGACCTTCTGATGCTACTAGAATATCAGCTTCTCCCCAAACACCGCTTGTCACCATTACCTATATCTGAAGGTATACTCTTAATCAGACTTTTTTTGGTAGAGTTGTCTTAAGGTATCTTGACTGATGGATATTCTACAAATAAGTAACTTATATGGTAAATACTGGTTACGAGCAGGTCCTGGTTTTCCCAGCATTCACTGAGCTAATTAATATAATTCAGACTGAAAAAAAACCCACCTTGCTATTTTTAGAGGAACATTATATAATATACTTTAACTGATGCCAAAAGCTTACAAAATCTATCCCCCCAAAAAATGATATAAATGCAGTGTTTTACTCGAACCATCTCATTTGCTTTCTGAACTTTTTAATGCGTGCCCATAGGCAGAAGCAATCAAAAAAATTGAAGCTCCACCTCAAACTATCCACCATTCTTGCTTTTTCTGTTTCCACCAAGCAACCAAAATTAGGTGTTCCAATGAATCCTGTGTATAGTTTACACAACAAGTTTATTATAATCCAGACTAATTTAGAAATTCCAGGACAACAACAACGCATAACTTTGAAATGCATGTTAGGCCATTCCATACCCTGTTCGTGTATTTCTGTATCTTGGGAGGGAGACATTACTGAACAGAAGCTGACCTACCTGCAAACACTTCCATTTGCAGCACACCAACATTTCCCTAAGTAAAATTTTACACAGAGCACCTGTGGTGCTTTTTAGCTAGTGAACAGAAGCTGAGAAACTACTACCTTCCCAGGGAACAACTAATACACGGGAAAAGAGAGAGTAGGGTCAGTAAAACCCACACAAATTTCATGTTTTGCAAAGTACATGGTTTAACCTACTTTCTTCCCTCCCCTCAGTCTATTCTTTTGTTTACTGAAATGTCTCATCATATTTATTGCCCACATACACAGGCTACAGGGCAGGTCACTTTAAAGGACGATGCAATTTAGTATTGTTCTGCTGATGAAAATACCACTGATGGTAAAATAAGCAAATCTGAAGGTCACATGCTTCAGTATAAAGCATGTAAGCTATAGGAACCCAAAAATAAAAAGAAAAAAACACATGCATCATGTGCGTATGCAGAGCAGCATGGCAATCTGTCCACAAATCCAGGCTCTACGCACCAGCAGTGCCCCAAAAATCAGAAAAGCAGTGGTACTGTCATGTAAAGCGCACGCACTGCCTCAACCCAGGGTCCCGAGGGTAAAAGCAGACAATATTGGAATATTGTTCACAAGCAGCCAAGTTCCGCACCCTCCATCCCTCCCTCGCCACGGACTGGAAGTGCCACAGAGAGATGAGACATAGCATATGGATTCACAGCTTCTAGGAATCAGTTAATAAAAAGATCAAAATAAACACTTAAATACTGTAACTTATTGGCAAGTTAGCTCACTAACTGCTTGTCTACAACAGAATTTTGAAGACTCCCTCCAAGACCACTGGGATTTTAACCAGAGAGCCTCCAGAGGCTCTTTTCAATCTAAATTACTCCAAGTCTCAGCATATCCTTGAAGTGGGATCCTGATAAAAAAATAGTCTAATGAATTAACACACTAGAAATCTCAAGTGCTCAAAATTTGATCAAAAGTTTCCTATGTTTTGAGATCAGTCAACTATTCAAAGAAAAAAATGTAATATTTCTGACAATTTTAAAATAGACATAAATGGAATAATTACTTGCTCTCTACTCAGCACAATTCTTACAGAAGTTACACTAAAGGACAGATGTAAATAAAAGACTACATCTGCTACCCTTCTCTTCAGTCGGGCTGCAGTCAATATTTAATCATTTGTAACCTTTTCCTACTGACAGCTCACCTTGCTGCCCCTGAAATCCACAAGTATTTTGAATATGATCAGTTTTTCCATGGAAGTTGTCATAAATACTGACCACTCTTCATTTTTGTTGTAATTAAAAACATTGCTCAATTGCCATTATTTGATTACCATTAAAGATAAACTCAGAACTTGGAAGAATTACCTTATGTAGTTAACAGCATTCCGCAACTCACGTGATAGCTCATTTTAGGGCACAACATGTAAAAACTGAGTATAACGAGCTTTTGAAGACATTAGAGCAAGAATATTAAAGTCATTCCCTTCAAATCTAAGTGACAGCAATACAATGTCTTTCCATCTCAAAAATACTCAGATTGGTTTCCTCATACAGCATATGACAAGTTCTGCAACTGTAGGAAGTGTTACAGGTTTTTCTACATCCTAAGCTTCAGCATTTGGTGAAAGACAATGAAAGTTCTGCCACCAATGTCACTTCCTACCCTCACAAATACGACCGCTCTCGGTGTACACAAGCGTGACACTTTCTTTGTCACAAACAAATGTGAATATACCACGTTGTGGTTATTGTTACCTGCACCTTTTCTTTAACCAGGTTGACAGCATCTCCTTTATAACTTCCTTTCTTTTTCACTCCTCCTTCCTTTCTGTGTCAGGGCTTTAACTCCCCCAGGAGTTCAGTAATTCTTTCGCTGTCAGAATTCTCTCTCTGTGCTACAGCCCTCGCTGTTCGTCCTGCGGATCCAATCACGTTTGGCACAAGCGGCTCCTCCCTTTGGGAATGCACGATCAACTGTATATATAGATCCTTCTGTGTCCCACATAATCTAGATTTATTAAGGTAATAGACACTTCTAGAATATCCTTGATTCAGTACAAGAGTCCTAAACATCCTTCCATGTAAATACCTTTTATCTTTAAGCGTTTGCGGTGAGCTTGTCACTAAGCAAAAGCATCATTCCCACTGGTGAGCTTGATGCATCTTTATCCACATAGAAGATGATGTTGCTGGCAGGTACAGTGGTGTGTAAAGACATTAAATCCAGGCTTTATACATCAAGCTGTTAATGCTTAGCATAAGGTTTAGAAAAACTATTTGCTTGAAAAGATACCTAAAGTCTAATCTCAAACCCACTACAACTGGTACCCATGCTTAGCCACAACTGTAATTAGACATCTCCACTTAGCCTTCTCTTCCAGTTCCCCTACACAGGCATTCACTGGGGATATCTGTTTATCCAAATGAACCTGACAAAGTACATTCCCAACGCCAGAGACAGGCTCACTGTTCTGTCACATTGTATCAGCGCAGAACGCTGAGAAACTTCCATGGCCCAATTATGCTTCATTAAACTAAGCCCATATTCTGTGTGTCAGGGAAAGAGATATCGAACCATCTTAGCCTTGTGTTTTCCAGAAGATAGAAGGAACTACTTCCTTAAACGGGGGCGGGG
>VXAK01005835.1:10548-31215 GCA_013399435.1 Arenaria interpres | reverse complement strand
GGAAGTTTTATTTTGGAAATCTGTGTAGAGAAGTGCCAGAGGCATCAGTCAACTCTCGGTACTGCTTTGCCTCAGTTTCCCAACTGAGTAGTAAATGTTAAACAGTTTGCAGCCAAGCCTTTAAAATAGTTACAGCTACAGTTATGAAGTGTGCCCCATTCACTATGCAGAAAAAGAAAATAACACCTTTTACCTCCTAACTCAAGGGGTTTGCTCTGAGTCACTAGCAGCAGTGCATCATCTCTTTGCAAAGGCAAAAAGTGCCAACAGGTACACACAGAAAACAAGATTGCTTTTATACAGGTAATATATCAAGGAAATTTTCTATTAAACCAAAGAGTATTTGAAATAAAAGCATTACTGATTAATAAAGTGCCTTTTTAAGTCTATAGAGCAAAGGTCCAAATATTTTTGATTAGACCACTGTCAACCCTTCAACTTTCTACCATATCATGCTTACAGCTGTTTGAGTGTTTCCCCATATCTGGTCCTTTCCAGGTAGAGAACGGAAACAAGACTTTGCATAGTTGAAGTCCAGGAGTTCAAATTCAGGAATGCTAGCATACTGCTTTCTGCTCTATTGCTCATCTGTTCTGAGCATTAGAACCAAGCAAGATCAGCACAAGATCAAAATACGCCGCAAGCAGAGGAAAGGCAAGGGACCAGCACATATTAACTAAGCAGGGGATTGTGACATGGATGTCAGAAGATGTTCAGGATGCATTCACACATTGTGTTCTGACTGAACACGGTATCCTATCCCCTACCTCCTACAAACATCCAGCTACACTCCGCCTTCCAACCTACCAACCCAACTGCTCAGGTTATCATACCCTAATCCATTTAAAGTCAAGCCACTTCCTTCAAGCACAGACTTCCCAAGGGAGGAAGCTTAAGGGGATATATCCCACTCACGCTCATTAGCTCATCTCCTGAGCAGCAAGAAGATAGAGGCTAATTTGACAGACGGGCAAAGGCGGCTAAAGCCTCTTCCCAGAGCTTTAACAAGTCAGGACCCTGTCCCTGGCATCACCGGTGTAACTCCCCATGGGTTAACCAATTTAAGTACATCTTGGTCCTTTTTGACTGGAACGGGTGAGGTGAAACCCCCATGAGCTGCTGAGCCAGTGAGCTTGCTGGGCAATGATCCCAAGCCAAGAGGTAGCCACAAGCAGGCAGAGTGAGCGCTGGAAGACGACACCGTTACAGAGCCTCAGCGAAGGCAAGAGTTGGAAGAGAAAGGCATCCAAGTCTGAAATACTAAGCTGTGAATTAAAGAATGAGGGAGAGAATGGAGGGAAGCAAATATCGAAGACAGGCAGAATAGAGAAAAATTCTTAGAAATTGAAACTGCATAAAAAGCAGTCAAGTTGCATCTTTAATGCGACAGCTGTCAAAGTAATCACTGTCAACATCTTAGAATTTAAAAAAAAATGAAAAAAACCTTTCTAATGTTCTGTTCATCTTTCGGTCAAATGAAAGAAAACCAACTGCCATTTCAGTAAGTACCAAAGATGGATCACTTGCAAAGACAATGGTGAAACTGATTCAGAAGGAAAAAAAGTATTCCTTCCCAGAAAAACATATAAGTAAGGAAGCTTTCAAAAACAAGTATTCTGATAGAAATATTTAAGCCAATAAACTTGATACCTTAATGCTTAAAGTAGGTTGGATATTTACCAAAATATAATGCATTAGAAGAAAAACGTTACTACACAGACCTAAACCACTAGAATTTGTTGGGGGAAAGGGAAACAGGAAATCACAAGGGATGGGGGAAGACGGGCAGTATCATCAGACAATCCTCTCTGGTCCCCAGGGATTTCAGTCCCCGAGTCTTAAACACACCAGATGCTGGCATTAAAATGCTGATCTGAGACAGTCTATGACTAAAGTACATCAGGAAGTTGATACTTTACAAGATTGACCATGGTCTCTGTGACTGTGCTCATATATGTCCTTGCAAATGAAGATAAGGAATATCTAGTTCATACCCCAAGGTTAGTCACACAGTTGTTAAAAAGATTGCTAACCTTTAATCAACAACCACGCTCTTGGTAGCTATTCTTTGCCCTCAGTTTCCAGCCCAGAGCTGAGCTTTCGCAGCCCACAAACCCACTACCCCATCAACTCTCCATGTCCCATCTTGAACATACTGTTTCAACAGCTGCCAGCGGGTGGTCTGAGAACTCTGGGTACCTCTAGTAATGTGTACACACACTTGTAACCTAAAGCCAGAGATCAAAATCTTCATAGACAAAACCAGAAATAACCTAAGGTAAAGGTTTTTTGTTTTAGAAGGTATATAACATAAAGGGAGAGAGGTAAAAGATTCAAAAGGAAAAAAAATCCTGAGATTGGGAAACAAAGAAAGAAGTATACATGCTGAAAGGAAGGGGCATAGAAAACATGAGACCTGATTTTAGGAGCACATAGGTATGAATAGACTGTGTTGCATTATAACTTATTTCTTTACGAAGGAAGTACAGTCACCTCAGTAATAATAAAGCCCAAGGAAAAACCTCTCCCTACACCAAAGAAAGTGAATTTAAGACGTAAAAGCATTTAATAAATTAATAAATTGGAATCAAACCAGCAGAGGCTGTTGTCCATTTTGAAGCAAAACCTACGTAAAAAGATATTCAGAACATTTCATTAGCATTTTGTTGAATTAATGGTGCCCAATACATTTAGTTATCTTGAACTCTGCAAAACAAGATTTAATAAAACCCTGTGCCATTTCTATTGTGATGGTACCCATAGGTGCTAACTACAATAAACCAAAGCTTTGCAAGCACACAGTACTCGGAGCACTTCCAATTCAAAAAGATGTAAAAAAAGGGGGCAGCATTAAGCTTTGTCACTTCTCATTTTACTTAAATTTCCAGTTTTCAACAGACACAGCATTCTAAAGCAACTACTTAATAACAAAGGTGATTTTAAATATATGAGGATTTCAGTAAATATATGAATATTTTTAAGAGCTGCAGAAATCTTGTCAGTGCAATACTCCGGAGCTATAGGCTGGCTGTGGTTCCAAGCCACTCTCAGTGTTGTCAGTGTAACGAACTCATCTTAAGATTGCTAATGAAGTATTAAAGGTAACCAAATCAGACATCTGTGTTTGCTTTCCCTATCCCCACATGTGGTCTTTTGAACTAGGAACAGTCAGTATTGCATTCCCCACTGTTAGTGACGATCTAAAACAGCTATCTGACCTTTCAAATAAAGGCAAAGCAATCAGAGTAAGGAGAAAAAACTGCGCTCAGTATAGGGGCTTCAGATTAATCAGAATTATTCAGAGAACGTAGTGATTTTCTCACTAAAATAAGTATCCTAGTTAGGCCGTAAGCATCCCTGCATGAGAAAGACAACCTGCTGCTAAAAATATCAAAGCACCGTCAGTCCATTTATGCTCTAGAACCAACTGTAAAAGTGTGCCTTTTATTTATTTAATTTAACAAAGTCAAACTTATTCCATCTTCATTAGCAAATACTGTTTTCAATAGCTAGCAATAACTATGGCAAAACTTCTTTTAATCATGAATCGCAATAGGAGGCCAATTTTCGAAGGTATTTGTTCCCTCAACGGTACATATAAAACCAACACAGAAAACTGCTGGAAAGAGTACTGAGATTGCAATTGCATTTCTATTTCTTTGAAGTTTGTTAGTGTGCTTTGAAGAATTGTCTTTGAAATATGAAAAAGCAAACTCCTATTTTTTTTTAAAAAATCTGAATATTTAAGAAAGCTATAAAATTGACAAATGTGTAATCAAACTATCATGGAGAAATAAACACTTAGATATGAATTAGGAAAACTACATACTAAATGAAGCCTGGTTACAACCAATATTACCAATCTAAGCATCCAAGTATCAGCAAATAAACTAAAGCATCAAATACTTTTCCCAGTTGCTCACAAAGTTTTCCATAGATCTACATTTTTACAGATACAATTCATCTTGGGATAATGACCTACCTCTGTATGTCTTGAATGAAGTGCATTGTATTCTTTCTTGAGTTCTGCCTCCCTCTCCTCAAGTCTGCTAACTGGAAGAAGAAAAATTAAAAAAGGAATTAATATTAAGTTCAGAGTTCTAGTAAATGAGACTGTGACTTGCCTAGGACTGGGCAACCAGATCAGAGACGAGCATATTCTTAGTAGGGAACAGCAAAGAGCAGGATAAAAAGTATGTTGGTTCCTGTGTTTTTGAACTCTCAACACTTGAGCTTCCCAAGTACAGCAGCAGCAGCACCACCTTATAATTTGTAATCCTCATAAAGAGCCGAAGTACTATTTTCCCTGGCTGATTGCTAGTCCAACGAGAGGGGATTTTTATGTTCAAGGATGGCTGACTGCTCGCACCAATCCAGACTGTTTCACACATTCCCATGTAGAACGTAGGAAGAGGCAGAAGCCACATTGGAAAGCTAGACTCAGTCTCAGGTGAGAGCTGTGAGCTCCTGGTAAGGCTCTACCTTGGCTTCTTAGAATATAATAACCACACGTAATTTCCAGAGGTGTTTAACTAGGATAAACATAAACAGGGTGGTTTTTTAAATACCTTCAAGTCTTATGTTGTGGTACAGAAATTAAGACTTCTGTTGGTATTCCAAGAAATTAAAAATATATCTAGCAGATTTAGTGGAACTTTAGATAGCAAATTCATAATAAGAGGAGATGAGTTGTAACAAACTACGCAATTAATTTGTAGAAAACCGAAGTGAATTCAGAACATTCTTCACACAACTAATTCCATCTTTTTGTTTAGGTATTTTTGAGCATGATATTTATGCAATATAAGCATGTGTTTCAAGTTCTGTAACTGAGCTTCTCTTATTCCACTTGTAATGTCTAAACACCCCTGGGAAACTTCAAATTTATAGTTATTTGTCTCCAGAGACTCATTGCCAAGCACCCATTATCTGAAGACAAATGCCAGCATCTTCTCTGACATTTGCACATTTTCATATTGCCAACTGGGTCTTCTGAAAATTAATTCTCAATATACCATTTCTTTTTGCTCCATCTATCTGTATTCTGGCACAGTATTTTATAAGTGCATTTCGATCAAAAAAGTCTTTGCCAGAGTCAAATGCTGGAACCAAAATACATAATTGTCTACTCACTCCAATCTGTGTAAACATTCTTAGCTCCTAATCTAATCTTGCTCTTATAAGAACATTCAATTCCTTGACACAACCTTTTGCACTCCACCTATAAATATCTGACCAAAAACGTTAAATCACATTTTGTTTATACTAACGCAAGATTGAACACTTTCATTTCTGCGCTATTATCAGACTGAGCAAGAGTTCCATGGGTCAAATAGCAGTAAGCGATGTACAAGTGTTTACAGCACAATATATCAAAATATATTTTACAGCACTGTACACATATAAATACGTATTTTTGAGACGCAACACATGACACAAGTTGTACCTAATGAATGGAAGATTTTTGTTTATTATTTTTAGGCAACAGATGTTTTAAACCTCCTTATACATTTAAAGAGAGGTTACATGGAAGCTTGCTGCAAGCACCTATAGAAACAAGCGTCAGAATTTATAGGTACAAAGCATGGCATGACAAACCAAATTGTATCCGTTATCTTAGACTGGCTGGTATCCTAGTCAGAAGTAATTACGTTTTACAACATCTGACCATCAGAGACACACTAGCAGCGAGCAGGAACAAGGCAGAGCTCAGCAGCTTCAGCTGCCCAAACCCCGTCCATGGATGGCTGCGGCCACTTGTGAGCTCACCGTCTCCGGGCTTGGCATTGCAGTTCCCTGCCCCTCTCCCTTCCCGCAGACCTGGGGTCTGGAAACCTCTCCGCTGTGCCAGACGTGCTTTAGGACAGGCAAATAGCCTGGAAACCAGAAAGTGCACGCTGCATGACTAATTGGCTTCGTGTTTTTGTGGAATCAGCTCCCTCTCCTAGAAACAGCATCCAAGCAGCGGGCAAGGGGCGGGCAGCCCTGCCCAGCTCTGTGCCCACGCTGCCTCCTGCGACCCCCTGCTGCTTCACGCCGGGTCCCTAAGTCACAGTTCAATGCGGCCTCACCAGGAACCTGCAAAGAACCATGGCAATGAACCCCAACCCTGCTCAGGACACTCACATCTAGACAGCACAGCCAACACCAGAGCTCCTAGAGATTAATTTTATCCAGTGGATTCTGAGAAAAGTACTTGACACAGTGCATTTAATGAAGATTAACAGCACAGTAGGTGTCACAAAGACTCTTCTTTCTTCTTAGCTGTCCACAGCCTACTTCCATGAAATACACAAAAGTGTTTCCCACTGTTATGGATGTAAAACTTTCACAACAGTTGAGGTTCCATAACGAAGCACACCGTTTTCTCCTTCTACAGCACAATTTTAAATAGCTCCTTAAAGTCATAGAAGACAAATATACATAGATACGCATACTGCATAGTCAAGATGAATATCTATATTAAATTTGACAACCATCTTTGTTATGTATGAAGGTTAAAAAGCAAAGGACCTAGAAAATGATGTAATTGACATTCAGCATTTTCTGCTGGAAGTGACTTCCAGCTGCGTAACACATTACAGTCCTACAGCTGGAAGCTTTCATCCCAAGCAGATGTACGCTAAGTTTACATACCCTCAAACAGACACCACATTAACAGTCCTCAAAAGAGGCTTTTCCACCACCAGCAGGATGATACACAACACCGGAAATCTACTTTACCAAAACATGCCTTCCATCAACGAAAAGATCTTGACAAAACAACCAACAGAAGACACTTCCCTTTTCCAATTAAACACTATGGAAGAGAACAGATATTTCCTGAGGATTGGCAATCACCATAGACTTGAACACAGAAGATACATGAACCTAGAAGACCATCAGATTCTTGCCCCAAAATTATAAGGAAACTTATTTAGTCACTATTAAAGGTACACCCCCATCAGCAGTAACGGGAAACTAGGAGACAAAAAAAACATGCCTTGCCCTGGCTCCCAGAAGTACATTTAAAACCAAATTGTGCCCAGTTCCATTTTGTTCCACCAGTGCACAAAAGAGTGGAAGTCTGGCACCAGCCTGATAACATCCCCCCCGGAGGGACGGAGCTGGGCACTGGCACTGCCTGAGACACTCTGGGTCTGCAGAGTGGCAGCCAGACACAATTCCCATCAATTTGACTTTAAAGTAACAATAAAAAAAAACCTCCTCTGATATTTCAGTCTGAGACTTTTTTTCCACTAAGTTGTCAAATACTTAATGGGAAGATGATAAAAATCAGTTTGATGATATATATCCTAAAAGCAAAATATCCACTGTCTCTGTTGTAAGATGTCTTTATAAAGCCATTACATCCTCATTACATCATGGAATGTATTATGCTGCAAGATACTGTATGTGCAAAATATAATCCATGTCTAAAAAGTTTCACTACTCATGGTTGCAAATCTGCATGGAAAAATTTTAAAGGCCTTTCAGCATCATAAGCATAAAATACAAACATTCCAGAACTTTTAGGCTGACAAACAAACATCTCAATGGAACAGCACCACAAACTCATGCCCAGGGTCTACCTGCAACCTTCTCCAGCACTGCCAATAGCCTAACATGTTCAATGACCTCAAGTACCAACCCTAATTGGACTTCTCTCCAGTCAAACCAATCAAGCCTAAAAAGGGGTGAATCAATATTATAGCAAGCTAGAGAGAAGCCTCTGGAGTTTCTGTTTCCTGACAGCATTACAAAAAATTAGGCAGCAAAGCTGCCCACCCTGCCTGATCAAAAATCAGAGCTTACCTCCCAAGTCTGATGGCTTTTACCAAGTTTGGAACACCCTCCATCTGTATGTTGTCCTCTGCCTCAAACTGCTGATAAGCCTGAGGGGGAGAAAGAGAAACAGACCTGCTAGAACGCCAAATCCAGTACGATGCCTTCGAGAGGAGTTACAAGTCCCTGCTACACAAGACAGGACAGAGATCCAGCTTGTTACTGAGCCCTTCCTAGCACTAACACTATCTGAAGGCTCTCCTTGGACAACTTTCATCCAACTCCATCCTTAGAAGCAAGTCCCATGCTAAAGTTAAGATACAGATCAAGCATAATCAATCCCATGATCCAGCAGGACCTTATGACCTATTAAGTAGTTGCTAAAGAGCACACACATCAACCATGGATTGAAACAACAGGGGCTCAAGCTAATAAGAAGTATTTAACCTGAAAGTGGTAAAACCTGGAAATAAGCAGCACAGAAAACTGACTTGTAAAACAAGTGATAAATTCAGCTCTTTCAACTCAGTCAGCTCAATCTTTTGGCTCAATAAAGTCAGCACGAGCACAGAAGCTACAGCAGACTGGATTTGTCTTTAAAGATAACCAGTGACAACGCAGGAATGCAAGATTCTAAAAGACATTTAAAGCCGTTTTCTTCATTGCAGCAACATTTACAGCAATAGAATTGTTGTAACAATCAAACTCCAGCACCTAAACCACTACCACAATACTCCTTTAATTTAAGAAGGTACATGAGCAGTTAATTATATGCTAGTGGATTTTAACCTCCTCTCACCACTTTTGTTCAGGTAGATTAATAGACGAGTTTAAAGCAGGCCAATCACTGCTCTCATTTTCTACTCCATTTTATCCTAGCCTCCAGTCCTGCAGCATGACTGGGTGCAACCTCCTGAGCCGGCTGTACCCTCTGCTCCATCTAGTGGACTATTGACTCCCACAACACCAGCAGAGACAGCAGGTTCTCCTGTACCCTCACAGCACAGGGCAGCCAGGAGAGTAACCGAGAAATATTCTTTAGTTGGAAACAAAGCCTTCCTTTCCAGTACACTTTGATGCTCACACTTGAAATTCTTCAAGTTTAGTAAATGATACCCGAGGCACAGTGTAAGGAAGGGCAGTGCGGGAATCTGGCCTGTAAATAAACCAAGGTAGATGAGAAACAGCAGCACTGAGGAAAAAACGTGGCGACCAATAAGCTCTGAATTTGTTAACCAAGAAATACACAAAGTCAAACTGTTCTGTTCCTTCTTTGCTAGAAATAAGATTAGTTCTGCTGCTCTCAGTCTTTGAAAAACACATAGGGACAATCCAGACCCCCACTGAAAAACACTTAAATTTTCAATTTCTTTCAAGATCTATTCATTGTATTCCTTAGAACAAACACTAGTTGAGCCATACCTAGAAATAGCATTACTGACAGGTGTAGTTCATACCAGTTATTCAGATCATCACATGTGCAGATAGACAAGTCACAAGTCAACTCTCAAAACAATGTTAAGCTTCACAATATTAAGCTGAAAGTTTGTATTAGAATCTCCTTGTTAACTAGACAGGTCATTGTTAAGTTGCAGCTACAACTCCATCCAGGTATATCACAGAGTATTGGATGCCTTCAGATTATACATCAGGAGGTTGGCTACCTGGGTTTACATTACAGTAAAGCCGGTACCGGGAGAGCTCAAATGAAAATAAAATACCAAATAACTTAACAACTGCAGAAGATTCACAACAGAACCTCGCCTTGCATTTTCTCTTGAAGCCAGTGAAAGAAATAGTTGCTTTGCTTCCAAAGGAAACAAATCTGTACCTTTTTAGGTCAGCTGCCAAAACATTTGTCTCATATCCCAAATAAAACCTACCACAAGCTGTATCAACTGCTGCACTATGTCACCTGATGTGGGAAATACAATCATCCCAACAACTGCGTCACAACATTTGCAGCTCTGAAGACCAGGAGTTCTTCCTTGGTTTGTTTTGGTTTAGTTGTTTGGTTTTTTTTGTGGGGGTATGTGTGTTTTTTTACATACATCATTTTCCCCAAATATAATCTAACTTGAGCAAAAGTTACAAAGCTAAGGTTTGATAAACCTATGACTTGTGAAAATACATCTGTGCCTTGGTTGTCCTGTCAAATGCACCGTTACCACTTCGGCAGATCCAGAAAAGGAACCAAATCTTTCAGCCCCCACAGCCTACCACCCCCATCAGAAAGCCCCTCAACCAGACACTGTGTTTTTCAGATTCTCTCGTAAGTTATTCTGAGAATGATTCCTCCAGAAAGCATCCTCCAAACCTGTTTCTTTCCTGAAGTCAAAATAGACTACAGTCATCTTTCACTCCATAAAAAAAAACAAACCTGACATTCCCAAAAAGAAAGGCAAGAAAAGGAAATAAATTAAACCTCCGTAGCCCCCCCAGAGTTCAGTGGCACATTATGTGAGCGCTGGAAGGCACATATCCCAGTTGGTAACTGGAGACCGAGCAGTACCCAAAGCAGTATCATGTGCCCTCGCGGAGCGTTGCAGGACAAGCGAGCTGCGGATTGCTATTACAGGCTTTTACAGCTCCACCTGCCCAGCTTTCCAGAGTCAAGGTTGAAATTTGAAATGTTCTAATGCCGCAAACTAATTAAAAGCAGAGCTAAGGGTCTCACCACAGCAAAGACTTGAAATAATGTGAAAGTTAGATATATTCAAGCTCTCATAAGAAATATTTACTATTACATCAGACTGGTGTAACTTAAGAGCTGCCCTCTCTCCCAGCACTAACAAGACTTCACTAAACTATCAGGATGGATGGTGTTCAAGGGAACAAGTTGAAACTTTTCAATGTTCTCACACCCCTTGCTTATTTGAGGAAAAGCACACGTAGCACAGGAAGTACTACTCTACAAGAACTAAAATGTCTTGTAGTTGAAGTACTGCGTGAGACCGCATCTTACCTCTTTTCTATTCTAAACTATTAATCACATCATAAACTGATGTTGCCATCTCAGACTCTATACTCCAACACAAAAATGCAAAGCCGGGTTTTATCTGCTTACTTGCTCTGTGCCAGGCATTTGCCATTCCCATTATCAGTAATAACACTACCACTATTTTGAATGTTGATGTGGTGGCAGTTGGCAATACCACAAGCTAATTTAAATCCATGGACAGTAGTATAAAGTAGAAGAGAAAAAGAATTATAGCTAGACTTGTAGCTGCATCCAGCAAATAAGAGTGACACATTGGTATCTTTGGTATGGTAGCACGTACAAATTGCCTTGTCTATAAAACAGGTAAGAAGATAATGCAGTAGAGTTGGGATACTTCACAAATATGTACACATAGTATGGTTTTCACACCCTAGAAATTTAGATCACTAAAACCAGTTCACTTGCGTAACATTCATTAGGTGTTCCACGACTGTGTTTATGTCTCCTTTGATCTCGCTCAGCACCAGCAGCATGTCAAATCTTCCTAAAAGCCTTTCATGTTGCCCCAGACGAGTTATCAACTCAAATCATAAGCAAAACTCAATCTTCAATACAGCTCTATAATTTCTCCAAAGTTACATTTTTGCTACCATAAAAGGTTTTTCGCCCTCAACAAAAAGATTTTGGAAGTGTTCAAAAGTCACATGTTCTATCACCAGAACTTTATGCTGTTATGATACCCATTTCAACAACATTATTTCCTACAAAAAACATAGTTCCAGCCAACACTCAGTGGTTGTACTGGAACAACTGAGTTTCTCATGCAAATATTTTCATTAATATGATATATATACAATGTAATCAAAAGCTTAAAATCATATATATATAATTTGCTTAATATTCAAGGCAAAAAAAAAAAGAATTCCACACAAATAGATTCATAGAACAATTATGTACATCAGTACGTGAATGGAATTTCTATAAGAGAAACGCCGGGTATAGCACCACACGCATCGCCAAGAATTCAAATTATTTTTCTTATTTGTGCAACTAATTTATACTTTTTATTGCATTAACAGAAAAAGTAATGACATATATGACACGATGCAATCTTGGTGCCATAATCCTGTTGTCAGAGTACAGGGTTCCCCATTAACAAGTTGCTTGAGCTGTGGGCTTAGAGCACAGGCCTTCTGGAAACAGTGTCCTTTGTTACCAAAACACACCATTCAACTTTCCTTCCAATGTTTTCTTTTTCCCCCTCTTCTGCTGCTTTTAAACACACAGACACACTTCCATTCACAACAATCACAACATTTCTGATACACATCTCTACAATATGCTTTACAGTTAACCATTTTAGCTTGACCTGATCTATAAAGATACACTCCTGGAAATCAGTCATCCTGGTTTTCACTAGAAAAAGCTGCCCGACTCATTTCTCCATCACTGTCTATCCAGAATCTGAGAATATTTTAACTGTGATGGACCCAAAGTAGTACATGCCTCTAAGATTTGCCAACAGCATTCTAAACCATTCAAATTTTGGAAAAATTCACCTCTGCTTGCCACCTACATTAATCTTAACACTAGTGCACTAATACTTCTGCCTTGCTATAAACTCACTCATACCACTGAAGATTAAACTTTACAGGAAGTTTATATACCTTACATTGAAAAAGAGAACTTGCCGCGTTATGGGCAAGAAAAGCGGTCAAGTAGAAATAAAGGAAGAAAGAACAGTGAAAAGGGGCTATTTTTACATCTGGCACTCTGCTTTTGGAAACTGATCTTATCTCAACCTTATCGCTTGATACAGTCTTACTTTACACTTCTGCATGGCCCAGCAATAAAAGCTGTATATTAATCGACAGACGTGCTACTCTTATGTCAATAGAAGTTAGCTTAGAAGCTTGACATAACGTTCACCTTAACTCATATTGATCAATATTTCTATACTGTGCTAAAAGGTTAAATGAAAACAAAAATCATAAGCTTAATTGTACGTTTAACAGACTCACAACAAAAATAAAAATAAAAATCCATCATTAGCAGCACAGGTCTTTTATCATCATTTTAAGACTGTGGGGTGGGGGAGACGAAGTGAGAATGGAAGCTTTCTGTGGGTTTGAGGACTTTTTTTTTTGGCTCTACCCTTAACTCAACAAGAAATAAAAAAAGCGGTGATCAAGTTTCCTTCCATGACCATGCACCTGGATAAGGAGCAGTCCAGCAGAAAGTCTAAGCTACAATATATTCACATTGTAACTTTCAGCATTCCATGAAAATTGATCATTGTTGCCTTTTTCCAAAACTTACACAGATTTTCCTAAATGACACAGAACATGTCTAGAAGTAGAGCTGTTCTTCCTCAATTCTTTTCCTGTAAAAACTAACTGCCTCAAAATTAAGTAATTCAGCAAAAACTAAGGCTAATGAGAACCAGCAGTAATGGTATTCTCATCCCAATAGTGCTCCTAAACCCAAAGATTACATTTATTTTTAGCACAGACAACAGTTTAATGGGAAGAAAACTAGCTTACTTATGATTACTAACAAGGGAATAAGTTTTAAATATCTCCTGGAAAAGTTGGTAAACATGAAAACAGCATGGTCAGAAAGGCAACCAAAACAAGTCTGATATCAGAAGAATCGGATCAGAGAGTCACAAGTTGGATCTCATTTGTTTGCCTTAATTCTAAGGAAAACAAACTTGCACAAGAGTTAAACCCAGTTATCTGTGGAGAGGGTCTCTTTATCAGGGAGTGGAGCAATAGGATGAGGGGTAATGGCTTTAAACTGATAAAGGGTAGATTCAGACTAGATATTAGGAAGAAACTCTTTACTATGAGAGTAGTGAGACCCTGGCCCAGGTTGCCCAGAGAAGCTGTGGCTCCCCCATCCCTGGAGGGGTCCAAGGCCAGGCTGGATGGGGCTTGGAGCAACCTGGTCTGGTGGGAGGTGTCCCTGCCCAGGGCAGGGGGGCTGGAACAAGATGGTCTTAAGGTCCCTTCCAACCCAAACAATTCTACGATTATCTGTCAAAATACGGGAACTGGATAGCACAGATATTTACCATACACATTATCATTTTAGAGAACAAAATAAAATGCACTAATATAGCTTAAAGGAAGTGCAACATGTTTTACTTACTTTGATCAGCATAGTTTTTTGCTTTTAGTTCAAGCTGTCGAGTTTGTGATTCTAATGCTTCCACTCTGGTCTGTAAGTCCTTTTTCTCTTGTTCTTGAGAATCTTCAAACTCAATGAATTTCTAAACCAAAAAAAAAGGTGAAGTTAGACTCAACAATTAATTACAGATTTTTATTACAGATTTCTTTTTAAAAGAAAGCCTGATCAAAGTTCATTCTCCAAAGAGAAAGCACAGATTTACCGTCATTCCTAAGTTTGTTTTTAAAAAGACTTTCACTTCGAGCAGCACGTAGGAAACAACACAGCAGTCCTTAACAGCAAGGAAGGGTACAAGCAGGTTTCCAGAACAGATCTACAGCCCACATTTAAACATCAAGAACACTAATTATTTTAGTCCAGCATTCATCAGTCAAGCATTCCACCTAGGCTGCTCTGTGCAACCACTATCAACTAAGTGCCAACTACTTCAGAAAAGCCTGCTCAGGACTAACACAAATATGAATTATTTCACTCTTTCCTAACTTCACACACTTGCCTGGCAACACTGCATGTGAACACAGAGACTCGTGGTATCCTTAGATTCAACTGAACACAGGTGAAGAGTAACTTCAGCCGTAAGCATTGAAGGTACCAACACTGCTATAGGGACAGGCCAGCAATAGCACCAACCAAAATTATATGCTCTCTTTTCATTCCTACCCCATTTCTGTTATCACTTGATAGATTATAAGATGCTCACAGTCTTCATCAAATACTTCATAATCACCTCCTACAATCTCTCAAACGCATAGAAAACCATTTACCTGCACTCTGCAATGGTGCTATCACCATCATCTGCTACCTTGGTTTACCAACTTTGTGTCACAATATTCTGTAAATCACTGATGCATGTATCAGTGTTTACATTTTATAACATTAGAGCTACCAATTCATCATTACAGCAGTTTTAAAAGTATAATCTTTACTACTTATCTTAACCAAAAACTTAAATTCAGTGTTCGCTGGTAGCACAAAGAATACTTCTAATAGCCAAAGATGTCTTTGGTCATGTAGTACTGTCTATTCTGTACTGCAAAGAACAGGCAAGGCCACAAACAGAAGTTACGCAGAAGGCTCACCATACCGGGAGGAAAAGCATACCAGAAGCCTTTGTGGAAAAAAAACCCCAACACCCAAGACAGCTAAAGAGTCAGAAAACTGCAGCTGGGTACCACATGGAAGCAAAGAGACAGAGGAGGCAGCAACTTAAAAAATAGTAACGTTATAGGTGATTTTAATATTATTTTTTTTTTCCTACATATTGCTAGGAAAACTTATCAGGAAAAATACTTCCAAAGCTCACACATCAACTTTTAATAAGTTACTATTAAGTTTTAGCCAATGTGTTTTATAGCTTTTACAAAAGCAGAAACTTGTAACTCTATGAAAAGAGCTTCAGTTTAGCAGGGTCATCAGAAATTTTGCTTAAAAATTATTTCAAATGTAGAACCATCAAAAACTACCAAGTAGAACAAGAGTTCCTTTCAGATGCGCTCTCCACGGCTATCACAGGACTAGGCATGGTGTTCATATGACTGCACTTGAAGCTAAATCATGAAACAATTGAGGAACGGCTGACACTAGCCCAGGTAGCGCTGCTTCGGGTTCAGCGATTTAAAATGAGTTCTTGCACTTCTGAAAGACGGATGTGCAGAAGTCTTTCTACCCCCTCAACACAAAAGTTTGGGAATATTAATTTGTCAAAGTATACTGAAAAACTCAAACTTTAAACTTGTTTCATGTCTCCTTTGTAGTAAACAATACAAGAGTTTTGCCCTTTTTATATTAAAGATTCAAGTCATGTCTGGTTTATTCTTAGCAGACTCCCTTTATAAAAAGGGCTTCAAAGTTTGACACAAACTTGGCGCTGGGGCTAAAGACCAACATGGTTTGTTACATTAAACATGGGAAAACATGAAAGAAGAAAAATAAAACTGTAACATCTTTGTTTAGTTGCTTCTCTGATGATTTCCCAAAGTCAGATGTGCCTCATAACTCGCAAAAGGCCAGCAACAACTAGACTTTTGAACAAACAGCCGTTCAAAGCCATCAATGTCATTGTTACTCATGAACTAAAGATAGATGTCATTTTATATTTCCTCTCGAGATCTTCAACTGCAACTATTAAAAATGGTTTTGTGTTAAATAGTTTGGTTATTTTTCTTCATTTTGTTAAAGTTGGAATTGAAGTTACATCTCTTCAAAATATTTTTATATTAGAGCTATTCGAGCTCTAATATATTAGAGCTATTCTTTTTTCCTCTCTGCTGAAAGCTATACCTGATCAAATCATGGATTGAGTACTTTAGATTTTGGATGTTTCTATTTGGTTTCATCTCTCTTGTAGTACTAACACAGGCAGAGCCCCAGCAGACTGGTCATCTTGTCCTGACTAAGCCTGTATGACTATGATGGAAGGACTAGTCAGATAAACCGCCAGAGTAGCCAAGGATTGGTTAAGCACCCATATTAAAAGACTTTTTTTTATTGATTTTTAAATTTACATTGACAATACACTCAAATATTGCACATCATCTGCATTTAAAGTAAATGCAGCAACTTATGTAAGGATATGTTAGCCACTCAGCATACGGATACTAGACATTCTCTTATTTCAACCCAAGCTCCTGGTTACACAGAATACCAAGGCAGATGTAAAAAAAAAAAATAAATATCTAGCTTTCCTCATTTTAAGTGACATTCTGTCTAGCCACAAAGCCATATAGTGAGGGGGGTTTTTGTTTGGTTGGGATTTTTTCTTCAGAAGAACAAGCTGAAGGACACCAACAAGTCTTTAAAACAATCAAACCACAGATTACAGAAGATATGGCTAGAAGGGTCCTTTAAAGGTCATCTTGTTTCAAGGCTCCGACACTCCATGCTGATGTCTGGATCCTAATTTTGATTAGGACATAATAAGGCGTAAGCACAGGATATGATGCACGCTGCCTCCCGCATGTGCCTACTGCTGAAATCCAAGCCTGTGACAGCTTCATAAACGATGTTTGGTAACTCCCATTTAATGCTTCCCATTTTCTCCAGGCAGTATCAACTATGTCATTTCAAAATGACGTTTGTCTAACCTGTTCCTAAAGACCTCCAATAAAACGTATGAAAAGGTACTTCGCAAATAAGATTTGGAAGTCTTTATGTAATCAATTTTAAATCTACTTCAAGTTAACAGTAATAATCATTGCAATAAACATGAGCCCAGGCTACAAAAGGGAATAGCGCAGCATATACATTTGGAGCCCTCTCTCATCCGTATCACCATTTCATCACTCATAACTCGGTACTGGCCAAACGAAACCTTTCTTCCTAGATTTATGTCATCTTCTGTTTCAACTTGCTTTCCTGTCACACGATCCAGGTGCAATACTAAGTATATCTGATGTCAGGGTTCCGCCTACTTGGCAGTCTTCATTACCCTATGACATGTCCTTCAGTAACTTTTATTGCGGTGATGCCAGCTCCTCAGCCAACGGCATGTTCTTCCTGGAGTAGGTGAAGTTAACTAGGAAGCCAGCTCAGCTAGACTTGGGGTAGATAAAAATACACGTAATTGAAAGCAACTGAGTAAATGCTACACTATTTTAGCAAGCTTTTTGTATAATGGATCTCAATTTTGCTCTCATATAAACTAAAAATTCTTAGTGTAGAGTATTTATTTAACATACAATCCTAAAGAAGAAAGTTAACTCTGGGAACAGTAAGAACTTAAACAAATTTTCATGGTGGTAAGCCCTTTTTCATGGTTGCACGCATAGCAACCACATATTGAACACCAGTTTTCAAGAACAGCTTAATCCCACCAACAACAGAAAAACTAAAAGATGTATTAGATGGCTTGATGTGGCTCAGAGAAATAGACTTTATCCTGTTCCCAAGTCCACACAAAACCCCTTCTGTGAGCCACACCCCCTGGTATGGAGCAGAAAAATTTCTACAAGAGAAAAACTTATTAGTGTATAAAATAGCAGAACCTCAAATCCTTCTTCCTCTCCCAGTTCTCAGCGGCAGGGCACGCTGCCTGGCATTCACCAAGTGGGAAGGTAAGTTATGCAGAACTGTAAGCAGAACAGCAGAAGAGCTGGTTCCTCTATTTCTTTAGCTATATCACAAAACATACCATGATAAAAGTCAGACAAGTGACTTCATAGCAATTAAAAAGATCATGGCTTTTACCCAAAGGACTGAGAAGTAGACCCAGAACTTCTGAAACTTTTTTTTTTCAAAGTCACTATAACAGAAGTCCACAGGCCACAACTTTCAAGATGTTTCCTTAGTAATGCCTTTAAAGGAAAGGAAATTAAGGAGGCAAATTAGGACAACGTGTAAGGAGATTCCTATTCAAATAGTAAACCATTAATATTCATCAAGATACTACTGCAAATAAAATTTCCTACAAAAGCAAGCAGAATGTAAAAGAAGATATGCCAATTCTTCAGGACAGTCTGCACAGATGCTATGGAATATTAAACTTAGTATCCCACAATTTTCCATTTTGCTATCAGATTGCACGAACAACTTCCACAGTCAAAGAAACACACTAAACCAGTAACTTGTTTTCCAAGAAAGACTGTTCCTTTCGTTTCAACCGCACTGCACCCATCAGATTGGCTCAACATTCCAAAAAAAAAAATGCTTGCAACAGTCAAGTCTGAATAAAACACATACCTCTCATAAACATACCATGCTTTATCTGTGACAGGCATTTTCACGGATGTACATCGTAACTGCCCTCAGCACATAAGAAAATGATCACCTTTGCACTTACAATTGAAAATATGGTCTTTCATCTTATAGCACTTTGGAAAGCATCAGTAAGGTATCCTGAAGCACGAGTACTAGTTTTTAGACTGCATTATCCTTGTCCCCTCAAGTTAATTTATCATGATACAAAGAAACAGAGATCACAGTGAAGTACACTACCAATATAAGTATATACAGCTCCCGAAGAGCCACAATAACAGTTAATACAATATTCTACACCATATTCTATTTCATCATATTGTTACAGTTTCTGTTGTGCTGCCCAAGGCATGGTTTGCTTTTCTTTTTAATCTGGCAGATGCTGCCTGTGTTTCAAGCCTGATTGATTTTCTCATTAATTACTTCAGAAAATATTTATCAGTCTTTTAGTCTCTTAATAAAATGTTTTCTAAAAAAGCCTTTTACATGCAACTTGTGTCAGAAGTAGTGATTAAATCTTTATGGCAATGGTCCCCAGACTGAAGTCCTTGAACCCCTGTCAAACCACTACACGGCTGACAAGAAGATGAGTTGTCTGTTGGTCAAAGAGTTTGGGGGTCACCGTTCCCACCACATTACTTTGAAGCAAACCACTGAAGCCCTGGAACAACTTGCAGACAACATTTTTCAATCACTTATAACCATAATGTATATAAACATTTGCACAGGGCTAATGTTTTTCAAATTAAATTTTTGTTGTCAATATTATCTTCACCCTCAGTGTCATTATTGTTTTGATTTTGCAAAAATGTAGAAGGTGAGCACAACCACAGAGATAAGCGCAGGACACCAAGTCTGGAAATAGACTTATAAGATGGCTTGTTCTATTACAGATAATGCTGTCAATCCAATTTGCTACAGGAGTTTGGCAAGACAATGAACCGGAGGAAGTTACCCTGCACAGCCCCTTTCTATTGTATTGCTTTATAATCTTGCAGAAAAGAGCGCTTCATGAGCTTATTTATGCTGAAATAGTTATTTTTTTTCCTTAATTTTTGTAGTAACATCCCAAGTCAGAGTCTATGCCATTGAACACTCTGCACCACCTGTTGCTGACTGCAGCTTTGATGTACCAAGTTTGAAGAACTAAAGCCTAGACAGCACTTGTTTCTTTCTTTTTTTTTTTTTTTCCCAATGCTTTCTCACTCTTTTTTTTCCCAATACCCTCTACAACTGATCCCAAACGGACCGTCCACCTCCTGCCACGCAGAAACCCCGGAGGGAAAGTGAAAGAGCGGCGCGGCCAGGCCACGGTTCCGTGTTTGCTCTGCAAAGCAGCGCTGCTCTGCCTGCCGGGAGCCGGTGCCGGGAAGGGCAGCGCTTCGGGGGGGAGGTTATTGACGGGCCCTGCAGGAAGAGCCCGGCCGAGGAGGGGACGGCAGAGCTCTGCCACCGGCCGCCCTCACGCACCGGAGAGGCACCGACCGGCTCCTCCGCGGCGCTGGAGGCCGAGCGAGCGGGGCGGGCAGGGACTCCCGCCCGCAGCAGGCAGGCTCCCGCCGCCCCTCCTCACAGAAACCCCTCACGGCCTCACCTCCTCACCCGGCGGCTCCCGGCCCCGCACACGGGAGCGACCCGCACACAGCGGGCCCTCCCTGCGTGGGAGCGGGCAGGAGCCGGGCCCAGGTGCCGGGAGCACCCCACCCTCGGCGGCCCCGAGCGCAGGAAGCCCTCCTCCCCCCCGCCTCCACGGAGGAAGCTCGGAGCCGCCGCCCGCTTCGGGAACGGGCCCCCACCCTCCACCGGCTCCGCTGCCGCCTCAGCCCGCGGGCCCGGCCGCCCGCCCTCACCTCCTCGGCCTGCTTGCGCAGCGCCTTCTCCCGCTCGTACTGCGTGAGGAGCTGCTCGTTGTCGTCCCGCAGCAGCTCCAGCTCCACGCTGGTCTCCTGGCTGTGGGCGCACACCGAGTCCAGGTTCTCCAGGACGGCCACCACCAGCGGCATCAGCTCGGCCACCACCTCCTCGTCGTAGCGCCCGATGAGCCGCTCGAACTCGCGGTAGATGGAGCCCGCCAGCCC
>VXAK01005829.1:280888-303056 GCA_013399435.1 Arenaria interpres | reverse complement strand
TTTTTAGAAGGTAGTGCATTTTCAGATAATACCAGAACTTAGGAGTTACTAATGCAGGACAAGAAAACTAGTTGTGAAATCATGAATTATTGGATAGCCTTATTCAGTTAAATACTCTCCCAAAAATGTGGATCATGACCCAGGCTAGTATATGGTATTTAGGCACTCAGTTTTTATTGCACTGCATCTAGGACCAGGATCACACCTCCTGTAAGAGTAAATCCTCCAAGCCGTTGTCTGACAGGACAGACCACTTCCATTTGGACTTTTCTGAGCTTGCAGCAAGGGCCCAGCACAGACATCAGTCCTTCTGGCTCCAGATCTGCCCCGCTCCAGCCTTGGGTCATTGTCCTGGCTCTTCTAGGAGGGTGGCAGGGGTAGGCAGGCAAACAGCTGCCTTTCACATCCATGCTAGCAGCACTGTGCATATGGAGCCACTCAAATTAGTAGGGCTCATCTGCCACTAGCCTCCCCAGCTGCTCAAGTGTGATGTTTCACCCAGCATGTATGAGACTGCCCATTACCTAATCCAGCAAGAACCTGAGTACATGCTTTACTTTAAGCACGTGAGTAGTCCCAGTCACATGATTAAACTGGGACACGCTTGATATGTGGGGTGAGTAACATACGTGTATCATTATGGTAATTGATAAAACTCCCTGTTGTCCCAGTCATTCTATTCAATACAGAAAGAAAAAGAATGGGCTGAAATTCAGTTGCCACTATAGATAAACATAATAGGTCTAATCTATGTGCTCTGAACGAGGAAGGACTCAGCTTCTGCAGAAAATCATGTAACCTTTAAAGGTAAGGAATACCTTTAAATATTATAAAGACATTGCAGAACTAGCTCTGTTGCTCCCCCTCAGTGATGTTCTATTATTTCCCAATGTAGCTGCCAGAACAGCATTAACAACCCATATTGGAGATGATATTCGAGTCATCTTCCCTTAATTTAGTGAAAAGCGAAAAGGCCGTGGAGGACATATACGGAAAACAGCACCGAAGTACCATGGTCAAAAAGTTGTTGTGTGCATCTCATTTAGTAATCTGGGTGCTTTATTCTCTAATGCACTGATCATGAATTATTATCATGCGGTTTGTTACATTATGGTTTATACAGGCACTGCAATCTATGCAGGCATGAATGTAGTATGATTTTGAGCGTGAAGAACGGTGTTTTGCCCTCCTATCAGATACATGTTACACAAGCAAGCCTAGAAGTCCTTTAATCCAAATGAGAGGGCAGAGAAAGCAAAAAGAGGAAAATACAACAAATAACCGTGCATAATAACACCTATGTGTTCCATAGGTTTGATATTGTGCAAAAAAAATCTTATCTTTCAGATGGAAAAAAAGCATTTGTTTGAACATTCATATTGTCTTTGCATGGAAACAGGAGGTCTTTGAGATCCTGAGTGAGAGTCAAACCTCTCAGGGAGATCTGAGACTTCCTTTTCACTGCCTAATCACCTGCTATTAATAGCTTGTGCTTGAACAACAGCTATCTGAATTGCAGGGTTTTTTTTCTCCAAAACTTCAGGGCTTTCCCAAGTTCCGTGTAATTAGACTAATACCACTAAACAGACGTAACAACAAATGACTCATTCACTAGCTGTAAGCATATTTCAATGATTTCAGACATGTAAACCCTTGAAGTAAATGTCACTAAATCTTACAGGCTTTTAGGGATTTAGATGTATTTGTGCTCCGTGGCAGGTGCAACGACATCTGCTCGTGTGAAAACATCAGCTTGCTTAACTGTTGGAATCTTATCAGAGCGGACTGAATACTGAATATTTTTAAAAACAGATAACTGGAAAAAATACCTAACGAAGTCTGCAACTTGACCTTGGGACTATTTGTTTTCAAAGAACATTTTTTCTTTCTGGGAACAGAAGCATACTGCCAGTTCAGACAGATTTTCAGGGAAAGCCAGTCAGTGATGGATTTCAGAAAAGCAAGTGTGAGCTTAAAGTGGAACTGTGCCCACAGGTCAGTTGTAGAGATAAAAAGAAAAAGGATTGAACTTACTGAAACATGATTTATTTAGCTGCTCATCAGATTCGGGTGCCTTCAATCCAGCAGAAAAACACATAACTTCTCACTTTCAATTAAATGGCCCTCAAAGTAAAATGATTTTCAACAGAAATAAAAGCTCTGGAGCAGAACCAATAAAGCTGTTTTGCTGATTTCATATAACAAAATGTTTCAGTATCGCTATTGAAAGACTCTCTTAGCTTTTCTAAATAAATCCATTAAGAATTAAGTCCCCTGAGAGCATGTTCTAAGGATTGAGAAGCTCAGGCAACTCTGTGTGATTTAAACTCATAGGTATTCGAGTATGAACATCTCCCAGACACTTCTGCAGTGGAGACAAGACAGAAAGCAGGAGGTTGAATATGACAACGAGGGTTTCAAGGCCCTGTGTGGTACCATAGCTGTACATTTTCTACCATATGTTTTATGGATAGAAAGCAGGCATCATGTGGAAGGGCAACAGAAGGAGACTGCACCTCTGCATAGCCCTATGCACATATTTTTACAACAAAAAATCCCCCTGTGTCAGAAGCAACCACAGACGGCAATCTGGTGGAAACCCCAAAGGCTTTCCTGCAAGCCTTCAACTCGTGAATCATCCTCCTCTTGGTGCACGGACAGTTTCAGTGGTGCATAAGCTTTGGCAAAAACTGTCTAAAGTGGATCATAATATGACTGTTCTTCTTGGAGTGATTCCTTGGAATCAGAGCGAGAGACGCCATGTGTTTTTGCAGTACTCAATGGCAACCCAAAAAGATGGGTGGAAAAAGCTGTGCGGCTTATATGGCTTAAGGCATATACCACAATGGCAGTGTTTGGGGAGGGCAGTGGAAAAGGATCCTCACCACAACCACTTCTGAAAGCCTCTATGTGAATATTACTTCTGGTTCAACGACTGTGCTGGAACCATAAGTGAAGTTACATAACTTTATTTAGGTTTTTCTGTATATATATTCAGCTAGTTCTAGCACTGGTTTTTCCATGTGATATAAAGACACTGGCAGTGAGACAGGGCCTGTTCCAGAAAATTTCTTTCAAAAACAGAGAGAATTTGGGGGTAAGAAAACATAACAATAACAAAGATTAGTTAAACTGTATTTACCGTTTTGTTTGAGAAGTAGAATGTACCCATCTGGAAATAATTTGGAAAGAGGAACTGAGAAAGAAAGCCTTCCAAAACAGAGCGGAGCAGCATTTAGAATCCAAAAATTGCAAGAAGCTGACAAAAATCCAGATTAATCACTGGAAGTATTATAGCCCTTTTGCACTTTCTAAAATTAGCTTAAAAGCTTACACTCAGTGATGGACAAATAGTTCTAGCAGTTGAATATGTATTGGAACAATCTCCTGGGGCAAGCGTTTAATAAACCCGTGATTATTACGACAGGAAAAAAAAATAGTTGTGCTAAATCTATCTTTGTTTTGAAGAGAGAAATCTGGGACCGAATAATTATATGGAGTAATAAAATTGACTAGAGGAGAAGAGTTGAGTGTATACAGAGGGTTTGGGTTAGATCACCTCTGTGTCGCTGTGCATTGGTATCCAAAGCAAGTGAAGAAAACTGGCTACCTATAAGCATACATGTGCACACATTGGCACGTGCAGACCTAATTTCCATTTGCATGGAGGCCATTTAACACCATTCTGGTCATGTAAAAGGCTTTAAGAGAAGTGGAACTGGGTATAAATAAAACCAGGCCTCCTAGATCATGTTTAAAACCAGGATGGTATTGCTGGTAGAGATAATCATAAGCAACTCGTTCCTTCAGTGGGAGAAAACTCATTCTCAAATTCTGAGGATGCCTTCCAATAGTAGAAAAAATATTTAAAAAAGAAATTGTAAGAACATTTCACAATCCTAGCTGGGGAGGGAGATTCAGTTACACACGTCAAAGCAGCTTGAAAACATTTGGCAATGCTCGTGGACATTATTTCTTACCTTAGGAGCAGTATGTATCCGGGTGTGCCACCTACTGACAAAGTATATGAAGTGATAACTGATACTACTAGAAAATACAGAAACATTTTCGGACACTCATTTCCTTTTTGACATGGTCCCACCACAGCTGAGGAGCTTTGTGAAGGAGATTCCAATGTTCCCACACAGCTGCAGTTAAAAAAAACCTGGAATACAGCAGGAAAATTGTGTGATAATCAAAAGAGCGGAGAAGTGGATATTCAGGAATTGCATATCATGCCTCTGTGGGTAGCCAAGTGTTTAAATCCAAACTGGAAAATGTTTTTCAAAAGGAAAAGTCTTTTTCATTGAAGGAGAAATTTATAGAGAAAGTATCTACTGTTGATTAATATTTTTAGTGGGGTTTTTAAACAGTTTTAGTAGCCAACAGCTAAAAAAAATAACCCTCCCACATTCTCTGCTTCGAATTCTGCTGGAAATAGCAAATGAAAAGGTTTAAATGTGGGTGGCATATTGCTAAAAAAAACTGAGGAGTTTAGGGCCAGAGAGGACATGCCTTACTCAATTTTAACCCACGTACTCTGACAGAGCTGGTTGTGTTGGGAAAGCTACCACATCACATATGGAAATTAAAGATTGTCTTACGGTGTTTTTGCCGCTGCCATTGGATGCCTGGCAGCCAGCGAGACAAGCAGAAACGTAGGTAACTCCATTTTCCCCACAGATGGGGTCCCAGTCGTTCTTGGAACACAGGCAGCCTGAGTTACACTCCGAAAACAGGGCTTGCTCGTAATCAGTTGTCCGTTTAGTTCTGGGGGGGCAAAAAAAAATAAAAAATAGAAATTGCAATGATATCTTCTAGCAAATGTGGAAGAAATCATTACCAAGTCACGGGTTACACTCTCCGCCAGGCGCACCTGGCCAGACCTTCTGTCTATAGTCCATTAAGCTGTTGTCTCTTCACATCTTTGCAGCAGTGTAAATTCTTATTTCTCTGCTATCAAAAGGTTTTCACAAAATCACACCACCTACTGTGACATCGTAACTGCTTTATTAAGGCGGACAGCTAACAATTTCTGCTCTTGCGTTCTCTCGGGTTTTCAAAGATTTTAGTTATCTGGGGTTTGATGCAGTTTTAACAAAACTGGACAGAAAAGCTTGATTACTCCAGTGGGAAAGAAAGGAGTGAGTTCCCCACAAGAAACGGCCACTGTAGAAGTTAGTGAGGAAGTTATCGGAATGAGATTCATCCAGGCTGAGGGCCTGATACCTTGCACAACAGCCACTTGCCATCTTCAGCCAGCTGCTGCCGAAGTGACCAGCGGAGCAGCTCCTGGGGCTGCTGTGGAGTCAGTGCTGGCAACTCCTCCCAAAAAGTGAGCTTTACAGAACAATACCATGGGCAACAGTGACCAAAGAGTGCTAGCCTCAGGTGTACCTCGCGGTTACCATCATGGCTAACTCATGGTTGGTCCGTGAATCCTTAAGTTTTTGATTCACGGCTATTAAACACCAGGGGTTGTTCAGCAACACATAGAGGCAAGGAACAATTAATTGAAACTCACCCCACCCTACTGAGCTCCTCACATTTCCAGAAATCTCTGGGCTCAAAGGATGGGCCTCATGGAAATCATAATTAAAAAGTAATCAGGAAAATAATCTGCACTTGTGGCATAAACCCCTCTGGGCTGAAGGCACCAATCTTGAAAGTGTTCTGACAGAATGCCCGCTGGAACGGATGGAGCGCTTTCCACTGCTTTGAATCGAATTTCTGGGAAGCATATTTAGGTCAGTCATTCTCTTTTCAACAATATACACTTTTTGGAATAAAATGAGGAAGGAGTTTGGTTTGCAGTAGCACTTTATGCCGAAGCATGCCCTTCCCAGCATACCCGTGGTATGACACGGTCAGTCCGGCCACTTCTGAGTTCTCACAGCCCATCGCAAATAACGAGAGGAGCAAAAGGTAACCAAAGAAAGACGATCCCAGGGAGAGTTTTGCAGCCCCTAAAACATTGATTCTGAATTTTTTCATGATCAGTCCCCCAGAGAATATGCCAAAGGCCACAGCAGGAATGTTGATAAGACCTAAAATCAAACAGAAAAATCTGTATTAGTGAAAACCCCAGCTCAGTGGACCATCTATCTCAGCCACAAAAACAGCAGCAGCAATAAGATGAAGCAATAAAATATGAAAGATCTTCAGTCAGGGCATTTCATTTGTCCAGACTTGGATTGTTCCTACGAAGGTACTGGGACTGCTTTTAAAAACATGCTCCCAGGGAAACGTTTCTTTGCTCGTTCTTTGACTGAGAGATTACTTATAAGGAATAGACGATGATCTTCCAATTTCTTAAGCTATGTGGTTTGCTCCACTGTTAGTTTGTCAGTGAAGGGATCATTGTAGTGTTTATTCGAATGTTTTTAGTGCTATTTCTCATAAGAGCTGCTCTGGGCACCGGTAAGTTAGCTGTGATATTGTGCTGCTTAGGGCAGCCAAGACAGCCACAGTCCCACTGCACAATTTGGGGCTTTGCTATAGACCTGTGTCCTTCACCCACACAGCAACAGTAGGAACAACAGGGACCGCTCTCTGGGGCTGCCCTATTCCAGTTTTTCAGGGCAGCTCCTCTCCTTCCCTTTTCCACTGACAGGAGGAACCTGAACTGGTTGTTCCTAGAGGGCAAATTCGTTTTTACCTACAGTGTTATGAAATCCGGAGCAAGACATGCTTTTTGTGTTTTGATTTAGCCCTGACACTGATAATCCCCTAGAGAAGTCTCTGAGATGGAGAAAGCCAGTGCCATGTTGTCCCCTCCGTGAATTTCTCTGGTTTTGGTTAATGAAACGCTCCCATAGGCGAGTGTTGCAACAGCAGAAAAATAGGTGTACCCCATGGGTTCTCCTGTATGGCCCCATGGGCAATCAGGTGGAAGATCACTGAAGGAAACCTTTAAAATGGAGTGACCATTAATCCTCACCTGGACAGCTTTGCTCAGAGCAGTGTCCATACTGATAGACAGACAACAAGACCAAAAAAATAACCCCATCCAGTACATGCAAAAAAGATACCACCGTAAATGATACTGCACAGTTAAGCAAGGTGCCTTTTGCTGGATTTCATCGTACCTGAAAATTATTTTCCCAGCTCTACCAGGCAGTTCCAGCCCATCAAATTCCCCCCTTGCACAGGGCCATACCCGGTTTGCAGCATTTAATTCATGCTGACACCTACTGGTGCTGAGCCGAGTGAGTGAACAGAACACAAGCAAGTACCAAAGCACACGTGCATTCATAGAGCAGATGAAGTTTCAGAAGTTTCAAGGGGCTGGAGCTATTATGATTTCAAATGACTTGGTATAAAACACCAGTTTATGACATCGGAGCCTAATCTGCCTGCTAGGAACAGCACTGGGATGCCTTAAATTTCTAGCTTGAGTCAGTGTTTGATCCACCTTTACGCATGGAAAAAAAAACCAAACAATGCTTAGAAGAGATGCTAGTTTGATGTTAGAAAAAGCCTTCTTCTGTCTAGCAAACCCAGGAGTCAGAGTCTTGGCCGAGTGCATGAGTCCAGTTCAGTTACTGACGAGGTTCAGGAAGCTTTACTTGTCACTCTGCACATACATGAAAATTGTCTTTCAGGGGATTTAGAAACAGGACCCAAAACGTAGTGTATGTAAATTAGGAGTCGCTATATGCCAGGTTTTCCTGTTCCCTTTTGCTTGTAAGAGGGGACTGGGATTGGAAGTGGGAGCTGTGCCACGCAGCAGAGTACCTGCACCCTGCCTGCCCATTCCTGCGCACCCCTTTTGCTCCTGCCTTTGTCTCGGGGCCTCACGGGTAACTCCATTGCTTGGCACTGGCATGGCGGGAGGGGGGAGCAAAGTGTGTATATTTAAGGAAAAGCAAACAAACAGCAGGAGGCATTTTACTTTCTGGCACATTCCTTGGGTTATGAGTACTGAGAGATACCCTCTTATGACCTCCAGCTGATTTCTTTTTTTTTTTTTTTTAATTATAGTGCCTCAAATTGCTCTTTCAATTCTGATACCTATCAGAGAAATTATAGAAATTCTTTTTAATTTTTTTTAAAGGAGAAATCGGAAAGGAGTAGGGAAAGAGAACTAACCACTCTTAGCTTCTTAGCAAAGGTAGATTGGGAGAGACTGGTAAAGGAGGAAGGTGAAGCACTTTATTGCAGGGATGGCCACTCAGGCAGGATCTTTCCCTAGCCAAACCATCGTACATTCTCTGTTGGATATAGTCCCTATGCTTTGTGAAATCAGATGGCTCTTAATCCTCACTCAGTTTGCACATACCCGAAAGCTTAGCTCCAGAAAATCTTTAAATACAATGAGAAGTACTGTACTGAATGTAGGGATTGTTTTCTAGACTTTCTCTGGCCATTGACTATGCTTGAAGATTTCTCCTTGCTTTCAGGAGTTCTGTGCCAGGAAATTCCAGCCTCTATCTTTAAGGAATTAACATAGCACAATGGATCAATACAGCTTTTCTGCATATATATACCTCCGTTGCTGTGCAACTAATGCTGCTCTGAAACAAGGCAGTTCCCTCTGTATTGGATGGATGTAAACCTCTTTTGCTGTCTAATGCTACTGAATCCCTGGACCTCAGGAACTGAACCCAAGCCTGCAGGTTCAGCAGCTGGGCAGGGAAGTTCACCATCCTGAAGACATCTCCGAAAATGGCCACCTTATACCCAAAGGCAGAAGCTGCATCTCTCTTCCGTGCTGTACGGGAGGGCTTGGGAGACTAACTTCACAACAAAGAAAGGCTCTTAGTTAAAATTAGGGGAAAAATAGCTATTTTTCCTTCACCAGCATTGCACTGGGATAATGTTAAGTTTGTAATGTGATGACTGATACAACTTTGACTTCCTTTTATTTAACACCAACATCTTCAGAAAGTAAGAAATCACTGGCAATATCATAGCTACTTTATGGTCAGTCCTTTAGCACTCACTGAGTTGATCTTAATTTCATTGAAATAATTGGGAAGCCAGCAAAGGAATAGATCTGTCTGATTAAAAATGAATGTAAAGTATTTGAATATTAATACGCTTTTAAATTATTCTCTTGTGATGTACATACATTATTTCATTATTTTTCAAATTTCCAGTAAAGTGGGAAATAAAGTGTTGAATCATGAAATCTTTTTGCAGTAACACTTACACAGATAAACTTGGACCTAATTAGTACTAAAGTAGAAATGAAATAACTTGCCTTCTATGAGTTACTACTTAATACCAGACAAAGAAGGAGAAGAAATAAACATATCCTAAAAAAAAATCCCATTTTCCTTAGAGTATATATACATCATTCCTAAAATGCCAATTTTTAAGGCATCAAGAAACAGATATAGCATTACCTATAACAAAATTAGTTTTTGAAGATGTTTGCCCATACTGTTGTTCAATATACTTTGGCTTATATGTTACCATGCCAATTAAGGAATTGAACTGAATGATACTTGCACACAAATACAGAATGTAAACTGGATTCCCAAAGAGGTTCTTCAGTGATGGCAAGAAGTCTGCAAGACAAAACGGCAGAAATGACAACCAGAGAGAGAATAACTGCTGTGGATAATTCTTTGCAACGTGTTTGCAGCTTCCAAAGAAGGAGACTGCAAGACATTTCAGAAAGAACCCAGGAAGCCCCATGGTGGTCCTAAGAGCTACCCCATTTCTGGATAGGGGGAGTGGTGGAGTGAAACATTAAGCATCAGTATTCCATCAGACATATCTTATTTTAGATATCTTCTTTCAATCATAAAACAGGACTGATTTGGTTTCTATGTGTCCTCAACAACCACAGTATCTTTTAGCTTAATCTGGGAGCAGAGGGAGCTCAGCACAGCTGACAGTAGGCACAGATATATTGAGTTTCAAGTATTGAGGGATATATTGAGATTCAAGTATTGAGGGGAAATGTTTTTGGCAAAGGAAATGTAATTGTGCAAAACAGCTCATTTCCAAATCCAGATAGACCCTAAAATACTGTATCTAGTCTGTGCCCATCTGATCAGATATTGCATATGTTTTCCTAATGAATGACCTTAAAGAGAAAGGTTTAGCAGAAAGTGAGAATTTAATATTTTTGACCCCCCCTACTTCTGCAAAAGTTAAGATCTGGGAGTGAAATTTTTTTGCATAGTTTCATGATTTTTTTCTGGGACACTAGTGTAATTTTACAAATCTCAGTTTAAGAAATTCTGCATGCAACAGGGAACAATGACGAGACCCTTTTCATGCATTCTAGTCAGGTGGAGAGTGGTGACACCTGAGGGAAAAAAGTAATTTTTTAGGCCATTAAAAAATGGCCTCAGAAAACACAAAGTATAAAAGCTAGTGAGAGAAAGAGAGACTCAACAGTCAAGAAAGAAACTCTAGTGACTTGAATGACTTGCCTTTTGCCATCTCAGCAATCTTCACCTGTCGTTGGTAAGATTTGTGTTGCTCCTTGTTATCCTCGGTGATGAACTTTGACTGCTCAGAAGAGGTACTGGAGTCCTTTCTGCTCTCCGGCTTCGGGAGGTGCTTCGGCAGGAACCAGAAGGGGATGCCAGCCAGAACGCTAATTGCACCCGCTATTAAGTAACCCAGCCACCAGGCTCCCACCCACTGCGTGTCCTTGTGAGTTATTGTTATACTGTCTGGAGAAAGTTTAAAAAAAGGAGAAACAAATACATGCTTTTTGGGAATGTTTGCAGATAACATGGAAGGTGCTTTTCCAGGGACTTTCTCCAGAGGAGTCCACCACCCCCTACCCCTCGCCAGGTTTAGCTGTGCTTTGTGTCTCTATCAATCAGTATTAGAGGGGAAACTGGGGAGCAGCAATCAGGAGTCCCTGATCCCTGTGACACAGCAGCAGCCTTCCCCTGACACCACGGCATCCCCAACGATGCCACCTGCATATCCCCAGGGAGGCTGCAAGGACCAGGACATGGGGTAGTCCAGGTGGCCAAGCTCTTGCTCCTAGCTGGACTGTTCTGCAGAAAAGTGACAGGAGAAATGGGGTGGAAGGTTTTTTCTGGAGAGGAAGGGAATCAGGAGCTCCAGTACCCTCTCTTTTCCAGGCGATGACTGTGCACTACAAAGTGGGTGCCCACAGCTCTTGGCAGGATCCTGAGCCTCAGTCCTGCCTCCTCCTGGTGCCTGTTGTCCTCCCAGAAACCCCTCACCAGAGCGTCTCCCAGGAGGGACCAGCTGGAGATTTTCTGGGACTGAGGAAGAGTCAAGTCTCCTACTTCCTCCATACCCATCCTTCTGGCTGGCCTTTTCTGCACGGGGCTACTGCATTGCTGTCGGCCTTTTTATTTCATAAAGTACCCACTTTACCCCGCAAGCCCCTTATGCCTAGGAGATAACTAGTTCTTGCCCTAAAATAGGCATATTGGAGCCTGACTGATTTTTTTTTTTTTAAATCTGAAGTTTCTGACTTACCCAGATCTACAAAGCCAATGTCAACATAGAGTTTGGCACACAGGGATCCTAGAAGAAAGCCAAATATTGGCCCTATAATTGCAACTGTCTGTACGCAGCCTGCAATAGAGAACAGGGGACTGTTACTCTTTTGAGTTAAAAAGAGCACTGGCTCTTGCTGCACCTAACAACAAAGTGTGACATACAGTGGGTAACAAGTGATACAGTCTTAAAATACTGAGACAACATTTGCCCTCTGACACATTAATTACACGAGTTAGAACATTTACAAGAAGAAAAAAGTCCAACAATAAAATTTCACCCACTACATCAACGCTTTGAATTTTTTTTTTTTGTTATCATCCAATTAAAGAATGAAATTCAACCCAAAGGAAAAAAAGTCAGGGAACTTAATGGCCTAAACTCAATAATAGCACCAATCTATGATTGCTAGAAACTCATCAGCTGACTAGATTAAAGTAACTGGAAGGCAAATGGCGATTATTTAACTGCTCGCTTTACGCTGTGGTGGGTCCCGAATAGGCTGAAAAATAACTTTGGTTTGGTACCCAATACTAACGTGTTTCAATACACCCTCAGCCAAACTTTCTACACATTTTGAATTTTCAAAATTGATCTGGAAATCTGGACAGACTTGTTGTCCCAAAGTGGGGTCGTTCACCCGGTGTGCAGATGCCAAGATACACACAGAGCAGAGGTATTATCGATTTATTTTTTCAGACTAAGTCTGTTTTAGAGAGAACCTGACTTTTTGCCCTTTGCTGGGCTAGAAATTTGTCAAGGCAGGATGCTGGTGGCGAAAGATTTTTGATAATATCTCAGGTGAATGTACAGAGATCTTCAGACAATCAACACAGCAAGAAAACAGTGATACCAACTTTCCAGAGCCTCAGTACCGTTGTTTATAATTCTACCTGAATCTGGCGGGAATGTTTTGAGTGCCTGCTGAAATTCTATTTTAAGTGCTTAAGAGAGAACATGTTTTTTATCACTTTCCAGAGAACTGAATGTGCACAGAGGCTCAGCAGTCCACATCCAGAAGAATTAGGAAGATTAGGGTAACAGCAGGAACCTAAGGTCAAATTCTTTCCTCAAATTAAGATAATGGAACTGTACTGGTGTAATTAAAAGGGAACTCGGTCCCTTGAGTATACACGACTATTAAATAAACTTTAATATTGGAAATGATGCAAACAAAACAATCAGGGCAACTTAGTTCAGTAACACTCATTCCATTTTTCAGAATGACTCAGTTTCCTCTGGGGTAAAATCTATTAGGAAAAATAAATTAATTATTTATTTTACCAATGTATAAGGCGGCGTTCTCTTCAATGGCATAATCATCAATGTATGTAATTCCTAGAGGCTGGATAGGAGTTTCACCTATTCCACGCAAAAGATTTCCCAGCAAAACATAAATCCACATGGAAGAACCTGCTTCTTTTTCACATCCTGGGTACATCACAAGAGAAACAACAATGATGCGTTTTTCATAACATTTTGACATTGGAATTCTAAAATGCTTAAAATGTAGGATAATCAGCATGAAAACTGTGAAAAATGTTTTGGGGTGGTGGGGATGGCAATTTTAACCCAACTAGTTTGAGACAAACATGTTTAACGCGAACTGCTTCAGCCAACGACATTAGAAGTTGGTTAGTTTTATAAATTTGATGCCACGTCCCTTTTTAGAAACCTTTTTCACTTCCTTCTAGCCGAAATTGGGATCTCCTAGTGGAAAGAGATGGCAAACATTGTCGATAGTGAGCACAGCCACATGTAACCCACAGGTACGAGGATGCAAACATGCACACATTTTGTGGCATTGATTTACTCATCCTTAGCTTACTCATGGCCAGGTATGGAGGACGAAGGCTCCTTGCCCACAAGAAGCTCAACTCACCCAGAGGGGACACACCTTCCTGGTGTGCAAAACAGGGGTCAGTGGGCAAGGAGAAGAAGAAGAAGGAGGGTCTTAAGCTATTTCCAGTGGGGTGAAGATCCAAAGGCACGTTTCCCAGCAGAGGGAAGGCCATGAATTTTCAAGGTCCCCATGGGAGATTATCTGGTGTTTATGGAAGCCACGAAGCTGCAGAAAGTTGCCAGAGGAGACAGCAAGGCTGGAGGAAAGGCTGCAGCCTGAAAAAGCATCTTGGCAGTGGGTAGTGGCAGTTGTATATTTATTTTTAATAAATTTGCCTCAGCCAGTAGATCTGGCTTTCCTGTGGGAAAGATTTAGCCGATTCCTATTTACTATTTTTTTGTATTGCTGCATGAGACTTTGGGAGCCTTTTGATGTATTTCAGAGTGCTTATCACAATATTTAAAAGTCATCGTGCTCACCTGCATTTATTTTTGCATGAGATTTTTCCAAGGCTGAGAGTGGAGTTTGGCTTTTATCCTGCAGACATGGAGAGATGCTAACAGTCGAGTTGATGGTGGAAGGGAATCTTTCATACCGATATCTGTTTATAAACCAAAGTTGTTTTTTACTGTCCCAACTTATAAGAAAAAGCAAACAGATCTGTTACTATCATGGAAGTTAAGGCCATAGCACTAAAATACAGATTTCATCAGCATCCAGTGCTGTCAATGATGGTCTACAGGGGGTAAATGGAACTGCAGGAGTATGTGAAAATGGTCCCTGTGGTTTTCTTTGTGTCACAGTGATGCATTTCAGTTTAGTAGGCACTTTCCTCTGCTACAACACATGAATCCCTACTAAGACATTATCAGACTGTGGGTGAAACCTCTGGTTTGTGTTTGATACCCAGATTGCTTTCCTGAGTTTAGCCGTCACTTCTTCACTAGAAGCTTCAACAATTCTGAAACCATGTCAAAATGTAGCTAATTAAGATCACAGACTAATAAAATGATCGAGTTGATTACAACTGAGAATAAGATACATGATAAATTATTTGGTCTGGAGTAATAAGTCTTTTCATAACAAATATTAAATTGAGTAACCACATCCACATATGCCTATTTCTACAGGCATCTTCACACTCAATAGCGAAATATTTCAGCAAGCTAACATTCGGTGAGCGTAGCCCAGTTGGAAAATACCAATCACTTTGCGCTTACCGTCCCATGAAGAACTGGGGCATTGCAATTAGGAATGTTCCAGCTGACATAATTAAGCAGCCTGCTCCAATTATTCTTGGCCTGTGAAGCTTCGCTCCAAAGTAGCTTACAAGAATTATGATTAGGAGGTTCCCTTTGAAAGTACAAAAGGAAAACTGAGTTTTACAGCTTGTCAATAAGAGGTCCCCTAAAATAATAAAGCCTAATGTGTGATATATGCAGCAATTTCAGGGAGAGAGGGCTGACTGCTTGAGGCTGGTGTTTATCCCTCTTTCCAGGCATTCTTATAGAAGCCCAATGCCTTCCATAATAAGAAAACCATAAACTTTTGGATAAGCAGCTGGAAAAGAGGAGGACTGTGCCAGCTGAAGAGAACAATATCCAGAAAAGCAGGAAAAGAAGGAATCAAAGAGAGCTTTACACACTTAGGCTAAGACTTCATTCCCATGAATACCACAGTCCACTGAACCCCCATGAGATAAATTCAGTAACCTGAAATTGCGTGTGGCAACGTCGTGTTGAAAAACTTAGTGCACGAAGGAAGGGGATGGATGGGACAATGAACACAGAATCCTAGAATTGTCTAGGTGGGAAGGGACCTTTAAGATTATCTAGTCCAACCATCAACCTAACTCTGATTAAAAAAAAAAATCACTAAACTGTGTCAACCCATTTTTTGAAAGCACTATGTCAACCCATCTTTTGAAAACCTCCAGGGATGGTGACTCAACCACTTCCCTGGGCAGCCCATTCCAAGGCTTAATAACTCTTTCAGTGAAAAGATTTTTCCTAATATCCAATCTGAACATCCCCTAGCACAACTTGAGGCTGTTTCCTCTTGTTCTATTGCCTGTGACTTGGGAGAAGAGACCAACCCCCCACCTCTCTGCAACCTCCTTTCAGGTAATAGTAGAGAGCGATAACATAGATTACAGTTAGAGGTTTGTACTCTTACTGCTTAATAAATCACAAAGGGAAAAGAGGTGGATTGCTGCCAAAAAAAAGAGAGAAAGTGGAAATCTGTGCAGGTAAATTCTCATTCAACAGTCAACATATCTATTAGCATTAATTAGACAGACACTAAGCTTATCAATTTACAAAACATTTAGGACTATGTTGAATTGCTTCTACTAGCAACCCTATCCTATGCAAATAATCATACTCACAGTCATGCCGATTTTTACTAGATGAATCTTGCTCAGTTTTAATAGTTCAAGGAAATTCATAGAACCATTTTTCACAACAAATTGCATCAGTGGTTTTTTTTCTGAAAACAAAAATGGGTTTCTACAGCACATACCAATTTCAAAACTGCCATCAATAACGCCAACCAAAGAGGAAGGGATATCAAATCTTCTTTCTATTTGTGTGATAGTACTTTTTAGATAACTTCCTGACAGTGCTTTAGCAAAATAAACAAAAGACAATGCACCAAGAAATATCTGTGAAGGAAATTGACAGTGATTAAAATCAGGCAGTACAAAAGGCTTTACTTTATGAATTCTTTTTAAACAATTCTTACATTCCCACCTATTCTTTTCCCAAATAACCACATCAATATATCTCCTACTCTTTATGAAATGCTAGATTGCCAATTTGTCTATTTCTTATGAACAATATTGATATAAACTGAACTTCCTATTAGCTACTGCTAATTCCAGGTAGATCACGGAATCATAGAACCATAAAATGGTTAGAGTTGGAAGGGACTTTAAAAATCATTGAGTTCCAACCCCCCTGCCCTGGGCAGGGACACCTCCCACTAGACCAGGTTGCTCAAAGCCCCATCCAGTCTGGTCTTGAACGCTTTTGGGGATAGAGCATCCACAACTTCCCTGGGCAACCTGTTCCAGTGTCTCACCACCCTCACAGTGAAAAATTTCTTCCTAATATCTAATCTAAATCTACCCTTTTCTAGTTTGAAGCCATTACCCCTCGTCCTATCAAAAAGATGTCAAAGCTACTGATGCTTTGAAAGACGAAGACATAAGTCGCTCTCCTGTTTTCTCTAAGGAGGGGGTGTCTTACACAATAACAATAAGGGTAGATCTTAAGTATGGCTTGGTGGGGAGGTGAGTTGTTGTTTGGGTGCTTTTTAACACAGGCTTTTGCAATCATCAGATGGATTTTAGAGCCCTGTTCTGGTAAACTGTTCCCACCGAAGCTGTGGGTGGCCAGGAGGGAGTAGTCTTGGTCACCAGTGACACGTCTCCATGAGTCGAACAGTGACCCACCAGGCAATTCTCTTCTAGGCTTATACTTTCCCCACCAGTTTCCTTGTCAGCTCTAATGCATACATTTTCTTTTAAGTGCACACTGCATTTTGCTGGGGGAGAACCTTCTTGCTTTCTTCTGTTTTGAAGAAGCAGTTGTTTTCTCTTAGTTAGGTCTATATATGTTTTAACGTGTTACTCTGAGTCAGGAGTGGGCTTTGGAAACGAAACTCCCATGCCCTCCACTGCACTTCGGTACATATTGCAAATGTGAAGACTGAATCCCTTTTACACAAAATTAAACTGGAAGATGTGCTCCAGAAGGGCACTACATTCACTTTAATAGCTAATGGCTCTTCAGCCTCTGGGACAAACCTAGAGCTGATTTGAAGTAGCTCACCACCCTGAAATGCATAGAGTTGGGAGTGCAGGGTCCTTTGCACCAATTGTTTCAATCCTGCAGAGTTATTGCCTAAATTTGCCTTTAATAAATGCAGACTTAGTAAGTTTACAAGCTCCAGGGATGCTCACGCCCCGTGCAATTGGTCATGGAAACCACAACATTGTTTTCCACCTTGAGATACAGGTTGTGTTGACTGAATATGTAGGGATGCTCTTTCTAAATCGTGTTAAAAATATATACCTAAACCAGAAATTAAAATAGACAGTAATGTTTTGTGTAAAGAGAGGTCTAGACCCTTGTCCTACTCCTTAAACCTGCTCTCTGAGCAATCATGCTTCCAGTAAGCAGGTACTCTGAAGAGATGTACTCACCTCCAGTGCAACACTCCTTACAAGATCTCATTTGACAAGGCACATTGGTAATAACACTGGCATCACTGTTGAATGCAAATTCTTGGGTTAAGGTTCAAATATATCTCTGTGTCACATTCAACACACTATGCTTTATCCAGTGCTGGTTATTCCTTCTTCAGAGGCACTTGTGAGTAAATAAACAATATCTGGTTCTTACTTCCCACAAGGAGGGCTTTCAAAAGCTCTCTATTAAAAAGATTGCCATAATAGTGTACATCTTCTGTGTGTTTATACCCTTGGATTTTAAATAGCAACGTGAAAGCAAATACGGTTTTTCACAGGAAAATCATATAGGTCAAACTAGAGCTTCAAATGTCTCTTTCTCTCTTTGGCACAAGTTTATCTACTGGGTTTGTAGCCATCCCAGGAAGGAGATGGAGACCACATGCAGTGGTGGAAAAATGTTCCCAATTTAGAGCCGGGACAGAAAGGTGCACATGATTTCACATTCTCCTGTGGTTTCTCTGTGACTGTAAGTAAATATTTCACCACATCTTCCTGGTTAATAAAGGTAATTTTAAGACATGGGAAGGCTGATAATTAGTAAAAACAATTGGTTGAATCTGCTTATTGTTTTGGTAACTTTAGGCAAATACGGAGCTGAAGTAGACTTTTTTTTGTGGCTCAGAAATATCTATAATAATTTCATACTGACTCATCAAGACATAATCAGAATTGAAAAATGTTAGCTCACCAAAAAAAAAGGGTTTTCTAAGTCCCTACTGGAATAGGTTAATCATATCATTTTGGGTTCCCAGAAGCCACAAATTTTTTGAACAGAAAGAAACTGAGCAGAAATATTATTGCTTTTCTATTTTTGGAACTAATAAGATGATTCCTGACTGGCAAATCTGTGACCAAAGGTTTATTCAATGAGGGAATCGGATTATTGTTGCAGCAAATGGAGGAACAATGATAGAATTACTATTTTGCTGCATATTTAATTAATACACCTCATCTTCTATTACAAAACAGGACCCCATTTTTGGGCCTTTACAGGATCAGAAAAAAATCAAGAGGAATATTCAGGAATCAAAATATTTTTTATAGTAGTCATCAGACTCAATTAATCCCACAATATCTTAACTGCTTTGCATAATTTATGGACTTCAGGTCAACTGTTGCTGAAGTCATTTACTGCATTGGGGGCTGGATTAAGATCTGAAAATAGATATGTGTGTGAGTATGCGAGACAGAGAAAAAACCAACAGAAAGACTGTTCTAGATGAAAAGAACTGGGCAAGGCTAACGACTCATTTTTCATATAACTCAAATCATCTTTTCTCACCATTGTATGCTGATTTATTGAGACCTCACCCAAGAGAGTGCCAGCGTTTTCCAAGCTGGCTTTGGAAAGCAGGTAGAGACAGGAGGCAAAGCATCACGTTGCCTCCTGTACCCCAGTGTCCCACGCAGGCAGGAATGCTCCTCCGAGGTGCAGTGGTCCTGCCATCAGGTAGGTACAGCTACATTATGAGGCTTAAAGCAGGGAGCTTCCACTGCCTTCCATTGCAGGTACTTCTCATGGGTGAGAGAAACGCAGATACAGCGGTGAGACTTCTGCAGCTTTGTTTCAAAGTCACCTCATGCAGACTTCTCTCAGCTCAGGAGTATCACAACAATACTTAAATAATATAGCACTCAAAACAGGTGGGCCATAACACAAATATTATTTTACAGAGCCCACAACACTACCATGACTACCATCTTAAAAAAGCCATTTCTACTAGCAGTTGCCTGCAGTACCTGTCTGCCGATGCTCTGTTCTTAACTTCTCGGAAAGTAGGGTGGTGCAATAGGAAGGATACAGTGACCTTTCGGGATGGCCCCTGAAGATCTCATAACATACCAGCCTCAACCAATATGTTATGTTGTACATTGCCAAACATCAGGCGACTAGAGATATGAAGCAGACTTTTTTGTGACTTAGAAATATCTTGAATAATTTCATACTGACTCATCGAGACATAATCAGAACAGAAAAAGGGTTAGTTTATCCAAAAAAAAATTTCTAAGTCCCCACTGGAATATTCAAAAACTCTTACTCTACCTTTATACCTCCACAACATGACTGCTTTTCCTTGGATGCAGAAGATTCAGATTTGAATGAGGATCGGTCCACAGGCAGGATTGTGGTGTTGGAGAAAAAATGAGTATTTTCTTTTGATGACATCTCCATGATGATATCCCTGCCTCTAAAGCAGAAAACATGGAGAACATTTTAAAAGGGCATCCTATTAGCTCAGCCTCAAAAGCCCATCATGTGACAGCAACACCCTGCTGTACTGTTTTCCCTACAACAGTAATTATCAAACTTTACAACAGAATCTGACCAGCGCACTGAGTGTTTAATTATGGAAATTTGCGATCCACTTGCCTATAATAATGAAGATTAAATCATACTCAGCAAACAGCCTGCAGCTTCATTCCCTAGCTATCATCAATGTGATTTCACTGAACATTTGACCAAGCATTACCGTCAGACTAAATGAGGCTTGTTAACATCTTAAACAACATTTCTGGAGCTTATATGTAAGTTCACGTTTCTAGATGTGACCATGTCTGCAGAGATTTCTCAGAGCTGATCTCTGAATTTCCCATATATCTGGGACATTAAGTAATTAGATCAAAGGAAATCTAGCCCCGTTAATGAGGGACTTGAATTGTTTTAGGTTGAAACATTAGCTCTAATCGTCTGATGTCAGCTAATGAGTTACACAAGAATAAAGAGGTTTAGTTCCCTTTACCATTTCAGATAGGGCCTTAGGGCTCAGTGGTCAATTGTTACAGGAAAAATGTGAATTTGCTTCTTTGCAGGTAAATACAAAGAAGTAAAGAAAACTTAAATACCGCACTTTGAGAACCAAAGATATCAGTAATTCTTAAATCTCTACTTACATACTGCAGTACCTTGTTCTTAATTTCAATCTCTAAATCAGATCTGAAAATATTTATGAAATCAGCTTCTGTGTTCACTTTTAAGCAGCACTATGTTTTATAGAACTACTGGCTGAAAATACAAAGAGGAGAAGTTCCTATTCTTTTATCTTTGTTGAAAGACACAGATCTTTCTTACATAAATACAAAAATATATGGGTTTATGTATATATACGGGTACATATGCATGTATTCGTTGCTTCCCAAGGGTCTGTGCAGTACTCACTTGTGCTTCCAGAAATGTAAGTGACAAAAATGTATCTAGATGATAAGATTTGCTCATGCAAATATTGCCTAGGCTCTGTTCATATACGGGCCAGGCAAAAAGACTGTAGCTGTGGCACCAACATTTTCACTGAGCTCTCTTCATCACATCAGATGAAATAAGAGCTACTGACTACACATAAGATAAATATTTGCATTTGACACTGCCCTGACAGGGATTGTAATGCATTTCCTTGTCAGCACTAATAAGTATACAGATTTTTCTAAAAAAAAACAACAACCAAAGCACCAACAAACCAATAACAGAAGAAGAATGGTTTGTGCTTCCTGCAGAAAACTTATAACCTATTCCTGGTCTGCTGCTGCCTTTCTTGGGACATTGGGAAAAGTCACATCATCTCTCTATGCTCCACTGCTGAGCTTGTGCAATGGGGTATGGCAGCGTGTACCTCACAGCTCTCATGTGAGGACAAATTCATTCAAACTTGTGAGCATGAGCAGGGGCATGACGCTCACGTAAGGTCTGCTGCCATGTAAGCACATGAAGCAGCCTTTCACTTAAGGCTTGAAATGCTCTGCGTACTCTAGGGATACTCTAGGGAATCTAGGGATGAAAAAAAAAAAAAAGAAAAAGAAAAAGGAAAACATCTGAAATGCAGCTACACAGCTAAGGGAACTGTCCTTACCTCTGAGCTACCTAATGTCCAACTTGAGAAGATCCAGCAGAGGTGCAGGGTCCTGCACATTCCCCTCCACTGCACCCCATGTTCAGGGTTGATTTAAAAAATATGACACAGGGATGTTTGGCAGCAGCGTACAAGTTCATGTCACACTGAGTTGGTACAATTCTCAAATGGAGAGTGGTACTTAAACAAAACTTATATGCAGCAGTATAAAAAATTATTACAGTGTAAAAATTATTACCATTTCTTATCAGACTCTGTATGGCAAATGGAAGCATGCTAGGTAAGACTGAGAGCCATACAAGTTTTACAGGCTTTAATGTATCCCTGATTTCCCCATTCCTGTGGCATGGCTTTGGGGAGGTCCGTAGTTTTCTGGCCCAGAGAAACCTGCAACCATATATCTCAGAGCATCAGTTCGGCTGCCCTGGCAATGCCTCTGAGGGAAACTGTTAACACAGGACAGAGAGGAGAGCAGCGTGCCCAGTGGTACCACAGCCCACTGCAGTGTTAGATTTAATCTTTCCTCTTTTGTGCAACTAGCATGAATATAAGTATTTCACGCTAACCACAATCTTGCCCTCTGCCAGCCAAATACTTTTTGATGCCATTCGTATTGTGCTGGGAATATTTGTAATACGCTGCCAACTGAACTGGGAGATCATAGAATCATAGAGTCATAGAATCATCTGGGTCGGAAGGGACCTTCAAGGCCATCTAGTCCGACCCCCCCGCAGTCAGCAGGGACACCCCCAACTAGACCAGGTTGCCCAGGGCCTCGTC